>CABHPQ010199522.1:0-28441 GCA_902168405.1 Peromyscus aztecus | reverse complement strand
TCTCTCTCTCTCTCTCTCTCTCTCTCTCTCTCTCTCTCTCTCTCTCTGTGTGTGTGTGTGTGTGTAGAAACTATGCATATACAGAGACCAGAAGAAGATGTCAGACATTCTGCTCTATCATTATCTATATTATTCCCTTGAAACAGGGTCTCTCACTGAACCTGAAACTGGGTTTTGGTGAAGCTGGCTGACTAGCAAGCTCAGAGATCTTCCTATCTTCCTGGCCTGCACACAGTGCGTCTAGGCATTTAGGAGTAGGATTTCTTGTCTAGCTGGCTTCCTTGAGCATGCCAGTCTGTAATTTTTATCTCACTCCCTCCCCTCTCTTCCCTTTCCCTTTTTCTCCCCTCCCCTCCCCTCCCCGCCTTTCCCCCTTTTTTCCCCTGTGCTTCCCTTACTTCTTTCCTTCTATCATTTTTTTCTGTTATAGAGATGGAAATTAGGACCTTACTCATGCTAGTCAAGTACTCCATCCTGATCCATACCCCAGCCGCGGCCTTTCAATTCTGAAAGGTAAAAAGGCACAGGAAGTCGTGAACCTGACAATATCTTCATCTGTGTAGAGATGTCTGTTGAGCCCCATGCCGGCAGGATGGCAAGAGGATATAATTGTTCTGGTTAGTTTTTGTGAACTTGAAGCAAGCTAGAGTCATCTGAGCAAAGGAAACCTCAACTGAGGAATTACTTCTGTCACACTGACCTGCAGACATGTCTATGGGTCGTTTTCTTAAGTAGTGATTGATGTGGGACTGTGGGGTGGATGGTACCATCCCTGGGCAGATGAATCTGGGCTGTATATGTGTGTGTGTGTGTTTGTATGTGTGTGTGTTTGTGTGTGTATGTGAGTGTGTGTGTGTGTGTGTGTGTGTGTGTGTGTGTGTGTGTGTATGTGTGTGTGTAGCTGAGTAAGCCACGGAGAGCAGGCCAGCAAACATGATCCTCCATGGTCTGTCTCTACTTCAGCTCTTGCCTCCAGGTTGCTGCCTTAGCTTCCCTCAATGAACCTGTTTCCATGTTGGAATGTGACATTTAGTGTAACTTCAGTCTGTGTTTCTGGACCTTGGTTCCGCATCTTTTCTTCCAGAGCAAACTACCTCTTATACCCTTTGAGATAAGAGCTGTGTTTTTGCACAGACAACCATATGATAGGAAAGGCGGGTATGGAGTAGGCAGGTCATCAACAGTCATGTGCACGGGACAGAGTGATTGTGCAACTCTGTCGTGTTTGGAAGGAACAGAGACTGCACGGATGGCAGACCGTTTCATTCATTACTCTTCTAGTGCCTTAGGGTTTCTATTGCAGTGATGAAACACCATGACCAAAGGAACTTGGGAAGCGAAGAAAGATTTCTTTGGCTTCTGCATCCATATCAATGTTCATCATGGAAGGAAGTCAGGGCAGGAACCTGGAGGCAGGAGCTGATGCAGAGGCCATGGAGGGGTGCTGCCCACTGACTTGCTCCTCATGGCTTGCTCAGCCTGCTTTCTTATAGAATCCAGGACCACCAGCCCAGACTGGTAGCACCCACCACAGCATGTGCACTTTTCTATTGATCACGAATTATGAAAATGTCCTATGGGCTTGGGCTTGACTACAGCACTATCTTACAGAGGCATTTTCTCAAATAAGGTTCCCTCCTCTCAGAAGACTACAGCTTGTGTCAAGTGGACATAAAACAAGCTAGAACACCTCATTTGCTTTTCTGTTGTTGTTGTTGTTGTTGTTGTTATAAGAAAACACAGACAAAAGCAACTTAAAGAGAAAAGGGTTTGTTTCAGCTTGTAGTTTAGAGTCCATCATGAACAGAAGCCAAGGCAGGGACCTGGAGTCAGGAGCTGATAGAGAGGCCATGGAGGAGCACTGCTTCCTGGCTTGCTCTCCCTGGCCGGCTCAGTTATCTGTAGTTCCAGGCTGGACAGGTGGAGATAGGGCATCCCCAGAGCAAGCTGGCTAGTGAGACTGGCCATATTGGTTATGTCCTTGTTTCCTACAGATAATGCTGTCAAAACCACCTTAGGGAGGAATGGTGCTTACTGGATTTCTCTCCCCTGGTTTGTTCAGCCACCTTTCTCATACAGCCCGGGCCTATCTGCCCAGGAATGGCACTGCCCTCAATGAACTCTGTCCTCCCACATCCATCATTTCATTAGTCAAGAAAATGCCCATAGGTGAGCCTGGTGGGTGCGATTCCTCGGTTGACATAACCTCTTCCCAGGTAACTCTAGTTTGTGTCAAGTTGACAGACACTATCTAGTATTGGGGAGCTCTGGGTTTGACTGACAGTTCCCTGCCTCACTGGGTAAGGTCAAAGAGCAACTGAGGATGATTTCTGATATCAACCTCCAGCCTCCTCATGCACATCCACACAAGTGCATAACAACCCCCACATTATATGTGTCCACACACATTTAAACATATATGCATACCACACATACATATGAACACTTTAGGGGTCTCCTTCAAGTTGCAGTCTGTCAGTATTTGCTCACAGCAATGAGAGAAGTAACTCATATAATTCATCATTGACATGCAGATCTACAACACTTGGGAGGACTCAGTTAATACTAGGTGCTCAGAAGTGCTTGCTGAGTGAATGATTAGACGGAGGCATGAATGAGTAAATGAACCATTCATCTTTATACCCGCCCCTCTGAGGCACTTAGCTCAGAGCCCGGCGTGCAGCAGGTACATGATAAATACTTGTTGAATTAAATGGGAGCACCAAAAGCTATCGCTTAGCACATGCAGAAGTAATGCCAGATAAGAACTTGAGAGCATCTAGTACCCCAAAGCAGCGCTCCCATTTAGAAAGCTTAAAATAGTGCCACTCATCACTCATGTCTCCTAGCAGAGTACAAATTAGTCGCTTGGAAAATTCCTCTCAGCTCCAGGGTGATACCGACATTAGCCTAAATAGGAAAAGCCCTTGTGGTCTTGCTGGGCCTCATCACCCAGGGAGAGTTTGCTCGGGGTTGACAAAGTCCAGAAGCAATTGCAGGGTGCCTGCTTTTAAATAATCACCACAGAAGATCAGATAAAACAGAAAGGCTCAGTGACAGGGAATCATTCTCCGCGCTGATACAAGTGCCCCTCCTCCTGTCCCCACCAAGCCGGTCCTCAACTGCCAACACAGAACCTGAAGGGCTTTCCAGAATGAGAGACCTGTGATGTCCACCTCAGTCACCGCTTCCACGTTCAGCGGGTCCAGAGGCTCTAGAGATGCCTGCCCTCAGCCTCAAGAAGTATTGCCCATGGCCTACTGTGTCCCCCAGGGACCAGTAAAGAGGAGGGAAAAAACCACAGGGCAGATTACTGCACATGAATTATTAATTCTTATTAGCATATGAAAATGCTGTCAACGGCAAGCAAGCCTGCAATATTGCTAGTGGCAGCTAGACCCATGTGGATGGGGCCAGTGAGACTCATGCACAGTGAAAGCAAGCATATGTTCACCTCCAACAGCCAGCAGTGGTTAGAGCGGCCACTCTGCCTCAGACCCAGGATGGATGCTCCTTAGTGTAGAGTAAAGTGGAGAAGCACTGTAAATGGGATTCACAGTGCATTTATCTAGCTTAGCAAATGTGAATGCGCAATACAGAACAGTGGTCCTGTTGTAAACAACCCCACACACTTTAAATGTGCGCCTGTAACCCCAGCACTATGGGGAGGAACAAGAACCACTGAGGCTTGCTGGCTGACCACCTAGCTTTAGGTTCGGTAAGAGACCCTGCCTCAAGGGAATAAGGTGGAGAGTGATGACAGAGAAGAACACCCAACAACCATCCTCCTCCGGCCTCAACACGTGTGAGTGTCTGTGCACACATGCATGTGCACACACAACGCATGCAGGTAGAGATGAACATGACTGGTCATCACAATGGAACCTTAAGTGCCTCTCTCCCTAAGAACAATCATCCTAAAAGCGTGGTTTCAGTGGAGCAGTGTACAGAGGTGGGGACTTCAGGCAGGTGATTGGCTCATGGGAACTCCGATGTCATCAGTGCATTAAGTATCAATGGATTTATAGCTATGTGAACCCCATGGAGACAGCAGAACCTTCTGGAGGTGGGGCCTAGTTGAAGGAAGTAGGTCATTGGGAACACGCCCTCTAAGGGCGTTACATTATTTTGTGTGTCGTGTGTGTGTTGTTGTGTGTATGTGTGTGTGTGGTGTGGTGTGTGCATTGTGTGTATGTATTTTATATGCGTTGTGTGTATGTGATGTGCATCCTGTGTGTGTGTCATATGTTGTGATGACTGTTACATATGTTTTGCCTTGTGTGTTGTATGTGTTCTGTGTGTGATGTGTATGGTGTGTGTTGTGTGTGTTATGCACACGTGCTGTGCATGCCTGTGGTAGGTTCAGTGCATGCAGGTGAGAGTATTCACACATACTCTTCCGCAGCAGCTCTTTGGAGTCATTCTAGGCCTTTCTACAATTAATCAATGCCCCTTCTTTGTTCCCAGCTCAAGCCTTGAGTTCTGGTTCTGATATGTGAGACCAAGAATTATTGGTGTCCTCTGGGGATCCTCAGGGCTAAGGAGCTGGCTGAGCCCCGATCGAGTGGAAATTAAAAAAGGCCTTGGGGATTGCAGACCCAGGCTTCATTAAGACCTAATGAAAACCTGCCACGGGCCAAGCACAGGCATTTATGAGCTCTTCCTTTTTTTTTTTTTTTTTTTTTTTTTTTCATTTGTGGCAGCCTTCGATATGATTCTGCTATGTCTGGAAATTCAATAACTCGAGGCAGAGGCTGCAGCAGGAGGATGGCAGATTTCTTCCCAAACCAAAATTGGGTTTCTAGGATCTAATGTGATGTTGTTGTTAGGAAGGTCCTTATAGAGGGGATCGGGGCTGAGGAGGTGACTCAGTGGGTAAGAAGGATTGCCGTTCAAGCATGAGGACCTGAGTTCAAATCCCCAGCACCCATATCAAAGACTCAACATGGTCCCACGTGTGCCCGTAACTCCATTATTGTAGTGGGAGCATCTCTGGGACTTGCTGGCTGTCAGTCTGGCTCAGTTTCAGCAAGAGACACCGTCTCAAAAGAATAAGGCAGCAAGAGATAGAGAGGGACACCTGACATCCTCTTCTGGCCTCTACATGTGTGCAAACAAGTGCCCATTCCTGCACACACACACACACACACACACACACACCCCAAGTGTGTTTCTCCCACCTCCTCAAAGTAGCATCACCTGGGACCTAGCATTGACTAAAGGAGACAATGGGAAACGCTCCATACTTAAACCATAATAGTGGGGACCGATGCAGTCGCTGTGGGTCAGCCAGGCTGCTGAGGACATAGGCACTTTGAAGCAGGTAGAGAAATCTGCAACAGTGGGCGAGTGTGGTATCAGTGGAAAAAGGATGGGCAGAAGGGGCAAGCACTAGATGCTGATAGCAAGTACTTCAGTAAAGGGTTATGTAGTGTGGGAGCTTCGCACTGACTTTTAATTTTTCCTTGTGGTTATTTTGTGTGTGTGTGTGTTCTGTGTGTGTGTGTGTGTGTGTGTGAGGGGGTGTGCACACGCATGCCCTGGTGCATGTGTAGAGGTTAGAGGATGACTTACAGGAGTAAATGGATCGGGAGGATAGGACTCAGGTCATCAGGCTTGGCGGAAAACTCCTATACCTGTTGAACCTTCTTGCCCAGCCCTCAGGTCGGTTTTGTGAATATTTGTGTCCAGTGTAAACACTCATAGTTGAACCTCTCAATGGATGGGCAGAGTGATCTTACCGTGCCCCAGTATCTTCACCCTGGAACGCCAAGTATCTAAGTGATAAAGTGATACAGTGGAAGGTAAGAGCAGTCTTCAGGATATGGTCTTCTTATTGGTAAGGTCTTCTTATCACCCGCTGTCACTCTAGAGCGGTGGTTCTCAACCTTCCTAATGCTGCAACCCTGCAATACAGTTCCTCATGTTGTCATCCTCCAACCACAAAATCATTTTCGTTGCTATTTCGTAGCTGTCATTTTGTTACTGTTATGAATGGTAATGTAAATATCTGATATGCAGATGAGTCTTAGGCAACCCCTGTGAAAGGGTTGTTGACGACCCCCAATCCCCACCCCCACCCCAAGGGAGTCATGACCCACAGGTTGAGAACCATTGCTCCCAAGTGGCCAGCATGCTGACATTGCTGATCAGCCTGCATCTAAGGAAGCACCACTTGGGTGTTTTGTAAATTCATCTATTTATTTTACATTCTGGATGCCGCCTTCCCCCATCTTCCTCTTCCAGTCCCTTCCCCCATCCCACCCCCTGCACCAAATCCCCAGTCCCCTCCTCTTCTGTCTCTGTCCTGGAAAGGGCAGGTCTCCCCTGAGTATCAACAAAACGTGGCATATCAAGTTGCAGTAAGACTAAGCACCTCCCCTTGTATTGAAGCTAGGCAAGGTGATCCAGTATGAGGAGTAGGATCCCCCAAAGCAGTAAAAGAGTTGGAGATAGCCCTTGTTCCTACTGTTAGGAGTCCCACAAGAGGACCAAACTATACAACTGTAATATAGATGCAGAGTGCCTAGGTCGGTCCCATGCAGGTTCTCTGGTTGTTGGTTCAGTGTCTGTGATCCCCTATGAGCCCAGGTTAGTTGACTGTGTGAGCCTTCCTGGGGTGTCCTTGACCCCTCTGGCTCCTACACTCCTTTCTCCTCCTCCTCTGCAGGATTCCCAAACTCCACCTACTGTTTGGCTGTGTGGGTCTCTGCATCTCCCTCCGCCAGTTACTGGATGACACCTCTCTGAAGACAGTGTTGCCAGGCACCAATCTGGCCACAGAAGACAGGCTACTTATCTGCTATTGCTAGGAGTCTAAGCCAGGGTCCTCCCAGGAGACTCCTGGGAGATTCCCCCTGTGCTAGGCAGGAAGCACCTTTTGTAATGACAGCCTCCCTCCAGGGGTTCAAGCAGGGTGTTTTAAGAATTCCTTCCCTGTGGAGATGTACACAACATCTAGTCTATTCCCTCCTTACAAAGCCTCGGTGGCAAATCGAAGTAAGATTCCAGTACAGTTCATCCTGGGGAACCAATGAGTGTATTGGGACTTTCTTACAGAGCATGGTTAAGGGATGCCTGGCAGGAACACGGCTGACTTCAAAGTAGCCACAACTGAAAAATCTTTGCCAGGTATGTATTATGCCGTTCCCATAGTTTCACAGAGGAAACCCTCTTCGAGTAACCTCCCAAGACCTCATGTTATAGCCCTTTAAAGACCCAGAGGCCATTCGCAATTATGGCAGAATGACACACAAAATGGAGCAATGGCTAAACATGCAGGTAAGGGTCCAATGACGTTTCCCACTCGCTCCTTCTCCGGGGGAATGTCAACAGCCTGATTGGCCATGTTGGTCCCTTGCAGGTAGGCACAGCTTATCTTCTGAAGATGGTGGCTGTTTGGAGGGCCATGTTCAACACAGGGACTGAGGGGTAGAGAAGTAGATAAACCACTTGATCTGCAAGCAGGAGAACCTCAGCTCCATCCCCCCAGAACCAGTGTAAAATTGCGGAGTGTGAAGGTACACACCCATAATTCCAGCACTGGGGATATAAAGACAGGGGGATCCCTGGGGTCCGCTAGCCATCCAGGCTAGTCAACTAGGTGTACTGGGAGATTCTGCTTCAAAACATAAGATGGACCACAGTGGAGGAAGATACCCAGCATTGACCCTTGGCTCCTATGTACACTCACTTGTACAACACACACACACACACACACACACATATGCACGCACGCACGCACGCTCATGCACTCACTCATGCGCGCATAGCACAGAAGAAATCCATCCAGATACCTGGAGGTAGCTTGATTACACTGGTCTATTCCCCTTAACAGAGCCCTGCCATTTATTCTCACTGGAACAGACCTGTGTTTTAAGCTTGATTTTCACTTTTGCTTCCTGGCCCTGGGCTCTACCGGCACTGTCATCTGTCAAGTGAATACATTATTCACTGCCTCATACGACATTGCTTCTGACCAAAGGATGCATTCCCCAGGCAGAGAAGAAAGGTAATAAGCCGATGCCCGGGCGGTCCACTCTTAACCACAGGTCTTGTCATCTAGCAGCATCTGACTTCACAGATTGGTGGACCGGCTCTGGGACAGCTCAATTATAGTGCCAGCTGGAAGACAAACTGTCAGACATGGTGCTGCCTGTCACAAAGCTGTGCCCCGGCATCCAAGGCTTGACTGGGCTCCCACAGCTGGAACATGTGGATCCAGTACCAAGGATGTGGTAACTGGGAAAGGTATTTGCCCAGTACCTTCCTTGCTACCAGCATGATTCTGATGCTTTTGGTTAAAAGAGAGGAACTGGGAGCTGAGACTAACACAGAGATATTTTCTGTTATTCATTTCACTAGATAAGAGCGGAAAAGGCAGTTGCGACGGACATGCACAGAATATGTTCCCATATGTGTGTCAAAATGTAGTAAGGAAACCCATTATTTTGCACAGGACTTAAAAAGTCAGCAATCAAACAAACAGACCCATGCTCTTTGCTGCAATTTTGTTCATTAGAGTGATTCTGAAAGGAATGATCAGGGCAAGTAGAGTTGTGGAAAGAAAAACATAGTTGAAGAAGGAGTCGGGGTGGGGACACAGATAGTTCAATGCTTGAAAAAAAAGGAAAACAAAACAAAACAAATAACAAACAAAACACCAGGTCTGATGTGATAGGAACATGAGCTGGAAATGGGAGTCAGGAGTCAAAAAGCATAGTCAGACATACGAGATCTTGGGAGAATATATTAGGAAGTCCCCCGAAAAGTGGCCTTAGGAGAGGACACTGAGCGTACACTCTCGGTGTACAAGCTTGTGAATGGCAGAAGCAGGGAGATATTTGTTGTGGTTTGAGTGTGAAATATCTCCCATAGTTTTATGCATTCGACCATCTGGTTCCCAGCTGGTGATGCTGTTTTAAAAGGTTGTGGAAACTTTGGGTGCAAAGTTACCCAATGGGGCTTCTCTGGTTGAAGAATTATCTTGGGTTGTACACGAAATCCAGGAGTTCCCAACCTGTGCCTGCAGGTTGCAGTAGCATACATCTGCTTTGCATGATGTTGTCACACAATGTGACCATGGTGGGGCTGTGGGTTGAACCCCCATATCAGCAAGTGGGTCACTGGAGTTGGGCCTTGAGGTTTGACAGACGTCCCCACTTGCTCTGCTCTCTGCCTCCTGCTTGATGCTATGTTACCAGCCCTTTCCCCTCACAGTCTGGTCATGCCCTCCCCACCACAGAGGACTGTATCCTTTCTTAAACCATGAGGTAAAAGAAACCCTTCCTTCCTTAAGCTCTGTTTCGCAGGCATTTTGTTATAACAATGAAAACAGTAATGAATATAGTATTGTTCATAATAATACTGAACACTACACAGCCCTGGCTGGGCTTAGTCTTTATTTGAAAGTATCATGCTATCTAGGGCCAGTGAGATGGCTCAGTGGGTAAAGGGGCTTGTGGCCAAGCTTGGCAACCTGAGTTTGATTCCCAGAACCCACATAAAGGTGGAAGAAAAGAACAATTGTCACAAAGTTGTCCTCTGACCTCCACATACATGCCATGGCACGCACACACAAACACACATGCACACCCATGGTATACACAGAGAAATAATAGCAAACAAGTGAAATAAAGTCTCAAAAAGAAAGTGCAATGCTTAATGAGAGCTAGGAAACTGTCTATCCCTTGCTCAGGCATCTCAGGGGCTGATTCCTGGACTGAAGTTCCCATGTTCTTTGTATATGAAGCTTTGGGATCT
Organism: Peromyscus aztecus; assembly: GCA_902168405.1. Taxonomy (NCBI): domain Eukaryota; kingdom Metazoa; phylum Chordata; class Mammalia; order Rodentia; family Cricetidae; genus Peromyscus; species Peromyscus aztecus. The sequence continues at coordinate 18,679 of CABHPQ010199522.1, read as the reverse complement.
CAGCACCCATTGCTATAGGGAGCAGTATCTCTCTGTCCCAGTGATATCCCTGCCCCAGCACAGTGATATTTCCATGCCCCCTGCTCCCCAAATGAACCATCGCTATCAATTTCCTGTCCAGAGTGACTTTCAGAGATGCGGCCAAGAAGCAATTTATTGAAGTTGGGAAATTGGAAAGCCTCTCAATTGCTCTTGCAACAGGTTCTTATAATTTCCTTTGAAGTGAGCTTTCAAATACACCAGACAAGTCTACACTCAAATGGAAGTCAGAAAATACATGTCGAAAATCAAAAAGAGGAGGTTGTCATCGCCTCCCGTTTTGTGTTCTCCGTCTCCTGCTTGTCTGCCTTGAATTTGTTAATGGCAAAATCGTTTCTCCATAGCCAAAGGTGACCAGATACCATCAAAGCCTCAGGGAAAAATTACTGTGAAAGTGTGTGTGTGTGTGTGTGTGTGTGTGTGTGTGTGTGTGTGTGTGTTGCATGTGGAGGTCAGAGGTCAAACTCGGCTTTCTTATTTAGGCACACCATCTATTTTGGTTTTTGAGACAAAGACTCTCATTTGACTTGGGACCCACTAAGTAAGCCCAAGGATCCTGCCGGCTCTGCCTTGCCAACACTAGGATTACAAGCACGCACCACCACACTGTGGGGATGGAACTTACGTCTTGAGGCTCGCAAGAGATACTTCACTGACCGAGGCATTTATCTAGCCACCTAGTGTGAGACTTTTATTGTGTGACTTTATTCATTCATTTTGGCTGTTTATAGTTTGGGGAAATGCATATTTCAATGAATATAGTTCCACGCATTCTATGATAAGTATGTAATACATGTATAATCAAATCATAAGGTATTTTAATAACATTCCATAGATCTAAGTTTTGTGAATGGAATGATTTTTTTTTTGCTTATTTACGTCGTGTGTGTGTGTGTGTGTGTGTGTGTGTGTGTGTGTAGGTCTCTCCTCTCACCATGTGGTACCTGGGATTTGAACTCATGCCATCAAGCTTAGTTGCAAGCAGCTTTATCTACTGAGCCACATCCACTGTCCCTGGAATACTTGTATGGGACCTTGATCTTGGATGTTACCTTCTAGGTTGTCAAAGGCTACCCAAGCATCTTTCTATAGTGCCTCTGAGGAAAACTCCAGTGATCTCATCAAGAAGTCTCTATATACCTGTTCCAGACATTTGAATCTGATTAGAAAACTCTTCTTGCCAGGGTCCACCCACAGCAGGGTCCCCATGCTGCTCTTCCCTAGCCCTCCAATGTTTGCTGAACTGAGGGAACCATAGAGGAGATGAGTTAAGTTCAAGTATAACCAAGAGAATGACTAGTGAGGTGTGGCGATGCACACCTGTCATGGCAGCACTTGAGAGGCCTAGGCGGGAGGACCAGGGCTTCAAGGCCAGCGTGAGATACACAGTGAGTTCTAGGCTATCCTGGGATATAGGGAAACAAGAAGGAAAAGGAAAGGAAGGGAAGGAAAGAGGGAAGAGAAGAGAGAAGAGGAGACAGGAAGGGAGAGGAGGGGAGGGGAAGTAAGAGGAGGAAGTTATATTTTATTAAAGGAGAATTAGAAGAGTTGTTGTGCAGCTCAGTGAGAACCCTTGTGTATCATGCATAAAAGCCCTGGGATTGATCCTTAATACTGATGGGGAGAGCAAGGGAGGGAGAAAGAGAGAAGAGAGAGAGAGAGAGAGAGAGAGAGAGAGAGAGAGAATTCTTCTGTTAGTTGAGTTGATATACAGGCTTGGAATGTCAGGTGAGCCAAGATGCCTCTATTGAACTACCCCTTGTGGGTCAGGAGGTCATCAGGATATATTTAGGGGAAGGGAAGCCATCGATCTCTAGCATCAGTTTCTTGGCTGCGTATATGTGTGCATGGGCTCACAATTAAAATTAACCATTATCTTACAAGTAAAATACCTTTTAAGGGAGCACCTTATATTTTTTATCTCTATCCTATCTACCATGGTCTCTACTTGTGATTAAGTAAAAAAACTTTATTTGTCTCTAATAGGTCCCTTTATTCTTATCAGCAGTGGTTTCTTTAATGGAGAGCTGGTGAAAAGACAGATAAAATGACCAGATAGAAACATCCACTCAAAATGTAACAGTGCCAATTACTGTCTCCAGCACAAAGATCAGACTAGAGGGCTGGCATCCGCCATGCTCTGAAATCTGACAGCTGGCATTTCCAGTCACTCGACATGACTTCGATTCCGAAGCATCTGTTATTTCATTGACCCATCCTCTTCTTGCTTTCTTCTGGGAAGTAGGCTGTTTTCTTTTGCCCTCTCTCCCATCTTCCTGGGGATGTCTGTTGCCGAGGCCCAATTTCCTCCGAACTGAAACGTTCCCTCTTGGAAGGAGCCACAGGCTCACGAGACTCAGGAAATGAACATCACAAGTCTGGGGATGCTGAAACACACAAGATTCATGAGGGCCCCTCCCCAAGGTGTAGAAACAGTAAACAACCAATGGGAGAGGAGATGGACCAGATTAAGCTGCTGAGAGGATGTTCTTGGGTCTGTTGCACTATCCGCAAGCCATGTAGAGAGGTCCAGGGGTGCCGCTTTCCTGAGCCATTGTCTGTGTTGGGGTGAGCTTTTCAGTGATGCGGTTGCATTTGAGTCACAGCTGCTCTTGTAAGTAACCCCTCACCTGTGCTCATGTCATTAGCCCCCACTTAAAACTCCATTATTTCACTAAATTGGACTTTAGTGAGATTGTTATCATGGTCTGTTCTAGGTTCACTATTTGGGGTGAGTAGACGTGTGTGTTATAGTTTCCTAGGAGAAATCTCACATGAACGATGTCCCTTCTGCTTACTCAGATATGTGGTTACAGAAGTAACATACATCTACAGCCCTCCAGCTTCATGTTTTGACATGTTCTCTTTTCAGCCATGGAGCTGCTGGTCCCTGGGCACTAATCTTGCCTTTGTCCTTGAACAGGATTAAATTTCATGTTGTTTTTACAGTGCGGGATATCAGACTCAGCGCCTTTCCAATGCCCAAACAAGGATAGCCCATTGAGCTATGGCTCTGACCCATGGAGACTGAGCTTAAATGCCAAAGCCTTAATTAAAATTACTGGTCAATATTTCTAGCCCAAGTGCTCACACCCTCTTCTATTCTGTTGTACTATTTATATTTTGTTGGTAGGGAGGATAAACACAGGGTCTTGCACATGTTAAACAAATCCTCTGCTACTTAGGGGAGTCTAGGCAGCTGTTCCACCACTGAACAATTCTCTCCCTCAGCCCTTTATTCTGTATTTTTTTTGTGAGTGTTATATTCTTCATTGTTAAGCACACAGACAACCCCTGAGATACAGAGGCTCAATTCATGATTTTTTAAAACATTACACTGATGCTCTTTATCACTATCATATGAGTGTTCAATAAATTACCTGAGATGTTCAACTCTCTATGATGAAGTTCTCTCTGTGTTCGATGATTTTTGCCCTGCTGTAGGTTCTTGGCAGTACTGTAAGAAGCAGACTAGATTAAGTTGAGATGTGTTGAAGGTTAGATGTATTTAAGAAGCCTTCAGCTTTAATATTTGTTATATTTGATGGATTTATCAGTGTGCAACACTGTCGTACGTTGAAGACCTTTGAAATATATCCTTAATGAATTAATTACTTCCAAGAGCAGGCGTTGCATAATCATTTGTTTGGTGCTTCCCATAATATCTAGTATTTAAACTGTCATTTACAAACACTCATTCACATTTATCACGAGTGTTCTAAGCATTAGAAACAAAGTTCTTGAAGTATTTGAGTTTCCTAATCAAGCTGCCTCCAGCAGACAAATGTTGTGTTCTGAACATGAGTTTTAAATTTAGTCCAGGTCCGAGGATTGGCACGTTGCCTGCTAAAAAGTCATGCTAAGCACTGACATCGGGTGAGTAGAAAGAGGGATCACTAGTAAAGAGCCATCTCCTCCAAATGGAGACATTCTTTCCCAGAAGGAAGGAGAGGCTCATGAGACCAGGATGTGTGTGTGTGTGTGTGTGTGTGTAATGTAGGTAATGGCTTTCAATAGGTAATGGCTTTCAATTACCATATCAATATCAGGTGTAGTACTCTTCTTGACTTCAATTACCAGCACCTACATCAGGCGACCCACAACCTTCTGTAACCCTAGCTCCAGGAGATCTGAAACACTCTTCCGGCCTCCTCAAGGTGTTCATACATGCATGCACATGTACACACACGGACATACACACACATAAATAAAAGTTACATCTTTAAAAAGGCAGAGAACTGATTTTGATGACGGAGGTATGGCTCAGTAGGTAAAGACTTGCTGTGCAAGCATGACGGCCATTGTTTGAATTCTTACAATTCATGTAAAAAGTTAGACTCTGCAACACACCTGTGTAACGGCAGTTCTCCTAACATGAGATGGGGAAGGAAGACAGGAGAAAAAAAGAAAAACAAAACAAAACTCTAGAGCAGTGGTTCTCAACCTGCGGGTCGTGACCCCTTTGGAGGTCAAACAATCATTTCACAGGGGTCACCTAAGTCCATTGGAAAACACAGATATTTATATTACCATTCATAACAGTAGCAAAATTACAGTTATGAAGTAGCAATGAAAATGTTATGGTTGGGGGTGGGGGGGTCACCACAACATGAGGAACTGTATGAAAGGCTCACAGCATTAGGAAGGTGGAGAACCACTGCTCTAGAGGCTTCCAAGTCAGCTAGTTTGCTAGTTTGCGTCCTCAAGGGAGAGAATGAGAGAGAGAGAGAGGGAAGGAGGGAAGGAAGGAAGGAAGGAAGGAAGGAAGGAAGGAAGGAAGGAAGGAAGGAAGGAAGAAATGAGGAAGGGAGAGCTTGCCTCAAACTAGGAAGACAAGGAGAAGGACTGATACCCTAGATTGTCTTGCCACCACCCACATACCGTGACATGCCCGTGCCCACACTTCCACCCATGAACACACAGACACAGAACTGCCTCCCAGGCTCTTCTAAATTCTGTGTTTATGCTCGTCGCCCTGTCTCTGCCCATGCTCCCTGGGGCCCTCACGGGCACTGATTTGGGCTCTGTATTATTCCTGCACAGTAACAGAATCTAAGCTTTCTCTTTGGTGGAAATCCACGAGGGGTGATAACAGCAAAGTGAGGTTCTGATTTCCTGTCAGGGGAGGCAGTTATTATGGGAATGAAAATAGCAAGCTAGAAGTATGCAAAGGTCTGCAGAGCAGCAATACCTGTGGAGACCTCCTCTAACTCTTGAGCCACTATGAAGTCAGGGAAATCATGGTTCTAAAGGACCACCTAAATGGCTGTGTTCATGGCAGCAAAGCATAGAGAAGCTAACAGAAGAAGCTTTTGGAAATTGCCGTTTGGTGGTGTCGTCCGAGGAGCCAATACTCTGCAGTCTAAAACATCATGTGCAAATTCAATGCATCTCCTACTTCAGTCATATTGTGACTTACAGTCAGAACAGCCATTCTGCCCCTTCTCTGACCATGAGTTCTTCCGGGGTTCTATTAGAAATGATTCCCTAGAAGACTGGAACAGTTGTGTGTGTGTGTGTGTGTGTGTGTGTGTGTGTGTGAGAGAGAGAGAGAGAGAGAGAGAGAGAGAGAGAGAGAGGGAGGGAGGGAGGGAGAGATTAGGGAATTGAAGGGGCTGCGGAGACAGCTCAGCAGTTGGAATTCAAGCATGAGGACTGAAGTTTGGATCCCGTGACCCCCATAAATGATGCACGGGAGTGGTTGCCCACCTGTAATTGTAATTCCAACCCTGGGAAATGGGGACAAGAGATTTCTGAACCAAGCTGGTTATCAAGACAAGCCATATCTTCCTGCTCTGGGTTTGCATCTACAGTTAAGGCGGAGGATTGACAGAGGGTGGAGAGTGATTCCTAACATCAGCCTCAGGCTTCCACGCCCAGGTACACACGCACCAACACACATGTGCGCCTGTAAGCATGCAACAACAAAATAACCTGTGCAAATACATATAAAAATGGAAAAAAAGGTGGGAAGTTGACTAAAATGGCTTCCCAGACACGGGCCGAGTCGTCAAACAATGACCATCTGGATGGTGGAGGGGCTGAGAATCTGCTGACTACTCAGGTTGTGATGAAGGGTATCTCAGCAATTCCAGTATGGTGCTGATGGCCTGGAAGATTCCTGGAGAGGTAAGTGGTCTTTAGCCCATGCTGGAAGGCTGAAAAACCTGGAGTCTGTCATCAGAAGGCTGGTGGCAGAGGCAGCTGCAGCAGCAGCAGCAGCAGCAGCAGCAGGTAGATGTATTTACTAGCAAGAAGTGAAGGGCAGGAAGGCAAGCAACTTTCCCTCAGATCCCTTTTTATCTAGCCACCTGTCAGAAGGTACCACACACTCTCAGTTGATCCCTTCTGGAAATAACCTCACAGACCTGCCCAGAGTCATGTCTCTTAGCTGATTCTAGATCCAATCAATTTGACATCACTGAATCTGGAGAGATAGTTCAGCAGTTAAGAGGGCTCTCTGCAAGTTTGGCTCTTAGAACCCAAATCCAGCAGTTCACAACTACTCCTAAGTCTAGCGGCAAGTGACCAGACTCCCTCTTCTGGCCTTTACAGGTACTACACTTAGGTGCACATACACACATACATAAGTAAATAAATAGTAAAATCTCCAAAAAGATTTACCATCACAAGGGCCTTTTTTTTTTTGAATGAAAGACTCCTTTTTATATTCCTCCTGTTCTCAGTCTCGCTAATCTACCCACTTTATTCCTCTCTTGGAGATTTTATTTTCTCAGTGCTTTGCTTCTGTACAAATTGCTCAACTTTTCTTGACCAATGCATGCATGGGGTTTGCTCTTCAGGATGCCCTTCTGCCCAGCATGGCGTCTTGCACAGATTAGTTGCTCAGTCAATATTTATAGCTGGCATTATTCCATAATTAGATAATTGTAAGAGGAAATATTGATCTCCTTGTCTGTACCTAGACTTTATTTTACAACACTCCATCAGAGGAAGTCAACATCACAGCAACAACTTGAACTATGGGGCTTGTTTGTCTGGTTTGTTTGGCAATTCTTTCACTGAATCCATTTGTAGGACTATAAAATCCTTGAGCAGAGGGACACTATTACCTATGTTTATCTGACACAGAGAGAGACGGGGCAGGGAGGGAGCAAATATGTGGTATGTGTACATGTGTAGATGGTTGCTTGTCCCCATGTGCACACAGAAGCCAGAGGAGATATTGAGTTTCCTGCTCTATCAAGCTTTCCCTTAATTCCCTTGAGGTAGGGTCATTCACTGAACCTGGAGCTAGGCAGGTAGCCCGAAAGTCCTAATGATCCTCTTGTTTCTTGCCATAGTACTGAAGTTATATGTATGCATTGTCACACCCAGCATTTTGTATATGAATGTAGGAGAGTCAAATTTGGGTCCTTTTACTTGGGTAGCAAATGCTCTTACCCATCAAACCGTCTCCCCAGGTCTGTGTTATCTGTTCCCACAACCTTTGATTTCTTTGGAACAGGATAATCAACAATGAAGTGGGTGCTTCATAAATGATGGAATAAGAGTGGAGGAGATGACTCAGTGTGTGCATGTTTATGCACACATGGAGGTCAGAGGACAACTTCTCATGTTGCTTCTCACCTTCCAACATGTCTGAGGCAAGCTTTCTTGTTTGTTGACATAGTCTCCAAGCTAAGTGGTCGGTGACCTCCCAGAGAGTCTCTTGCTTCTTGCCCCCATTCTAGTGTAGGAGCAGTGGCATTATATACATGCCTGATACCATGTCTGACTTTGATGTGGGTCCTGGAGAACCCATAGTTAGATCATTACATCAAGTTCTTCACAAACTAAACCATCCCCCTAAGCCCACCCCTAGCCCATATAAGTACTTATGTGTTACTGAATAAGTCCTTAAATGCATGAAAACTGAAATGCAAACCATCAGATGCTACAAGCAAGCCCATCTACTCTGTGAGCCTCTGTTTCCTCACCTATGAAATGGGTGGGACAGTCCCATTCAGATGAATATTGAAGTAGGGGAGTCTTTGGTAACCTCTTAGTTCGTCCATGAAGCCTGTTCCTTCTTTCACTGTCATGCACATCTTTTTCTGTCTCTTTGGGTGGATCATGTTTCATCCATCTCATTGCAGTTCCTTCCCCTCTTTCAGAGAACTTATTGCTTTCCTGTTCAGAGCAATGCCATAGCCCCAGGGATAATCTGAATAGGCGTGGACAGGGCCATGCAATGGAAGAGGCAGTTAAAATATAAAATAATAGCCAGGGACTTAAATTGCCCCTGACTGCCCATCGTGGCTCCAGTTTTTATCGTCCATTAAAACCCACAATCACTCTAATGTTTATGCATTATTGGGGAGATAAATTGCATAATTTTCATTTTGCAATTTAAATGTAATTATGATCTTACTAATGACTAAAACCTGAATTTGCTAGACTATCAGTTTTTCTAACCCTTGCCAAAATTATAGGTAATTACTTAAGGCTTACAATAATTATAAGTCCATCTTTTAAATAATTAATGTGCACTTTCATGATACAAAACAGCTAGTCATCAAACGACCTCCGCTTAGACTGCAAACCCATGCAATTAAGCCTATTGTGTAGGGCTGGGAAAATATACCCATTTGCAAGAGTCCCTTTAGCTGGCAAGTGGGAACACAGAATCTCTGTGTTTTATAGTATCAAATAAGGCAGAATTCCCCAGCTGATAAAAGATCGGGAAAAGAAGGGAATCCACAAAGTAGTTTGGAACTCAATATTAAGACACAACACAATTGTAGCTGCTGGGAGTCAGGTGGAGGAAAGTCCAGAAGCTTCTAGCTATAGACCCAAGAGAAAAGGGCCATGGATCTAGCTTTCACAAAAGGGACAGAGTGAGGGATGTGAGTAGTAGTTATCATTTATGTTTGGTTCTTTTTCTTTCTTTCATTTAGGGGATATGCCAATTCCAGCACAGGGTTTTGAGCTGATTGTCTAAGATATGGGGATCAAGTAGGCAGATGTTGGAGCTAGAGAGATCACTTAGGAAAATTTTAATTGTTGACTTGACACAACCTAGAATCACCTGGACATTCTCAATAAGGGATTTCCTAGATTAGTTTGGCCTGTGGGGTATTGTCTTGCATTAGTAGGAAGACATGCCCACCATGGCTGTCACTATTCCCTAGGCTGGGGATCTGGAATTTGATGAGAAAGGAGAAAGCAAGTTGAACACTAGCATGCGTGCATTAATTCACTACTTTCTGTTCTTTCTGCTCTTAACTGTGGAGGTAGTGTGACTATCTGTTTCAAGATTCTGCCTTTGTGATTTCTGGCAACAATGGGCTAAAGCCTGGAATTATGAGCCAAATAAACCCTTTCTCCCTTAAGTTGCTTTTGTCAGAGTATTTTATCATTGCAACAGGAAACAAAACTAAGACACCCATATATTTCCATTTTCTTCTTCTATATGAGCACCCCTGTCTTCCTGTTTCATGCCTAATGGGTGACAGAAGTACTCCACCACAGACATTTAGAGTTAATGAAATCAACTTGTATCTGCAAACCAAACTTCTCACTCACGAACATGACTAATAATCTGAGTGTTTCATAGTGATTGACAACTTGATACAATATATGAATCATGTAGGGGAACAAGCCTCAGGGCATGCCTGTGAGGGAGTTCTTAGACTAGGTTAATTGGAGTAGGAAGATCTGCCTAACTTGTCGGCAGCACCACTCTAAGGGCTGAGGTTCTGGAAATTAATTAATTAATTAATTAGCTAGCTGAGCATCAGAATTCATCTCTTTCTGCTTGCTGATTGTTGATGCAGTGTGAGCAGCTGCCTCATGCTCCTGCCATCATGACCTCCCTGACATGATGGACGGTGCCATCAAACTGTGAGCCAAAATAAGTCCTTTCTCCCATAAGTTGCTTTTATTGGGGTATTTTATCACAGTTATAGCAAAAGTAACTAAGATATAGCCTTTATGTTTAAGAAAACCTGAACATAGTTAACTACCCAGTACATACACTTGTTGCTCCAGCCAATTTATGTTCTCACACTAGAGTACTATTATGGTGGTGATAAAAATATTGTAGTAGCCACTTTTCCATTGGTATAGCAAAAACACATGAGCTATTAGATGCATAAGGAAAAAGGGGGTTATTTGGCTTATCATTTGGGGTATTATAGTCCATGATTAATTGGTTACATTGTGCGAGGGTGTGTGGTGAGATAGCACATTGTGGTGGGAGTGTATGATAGAGAAAACTGTCCAGTCATGGCCAAGAGCTGATGAGAGGAAGACTAAAGTGGGGCATTGATGCAATGGACCAGGTAAAATTTATTAGGGAATGAAATCAATAAGGCGCATTCATGACATAGAACAAAGTAGATGCTGCTACTGATCCAGCTGTCATTGTCCTTCTGTTCTGCCCAAGGGTGATGGGAACCAAACTGCAAACCACATTTCTCTGCAGCAACCACCCAAAAGAGCATGCAACCCTTGCCCCACAGTTTTTAAGATGTCCCATATCCTAGAGAAGGCCACGCCCATAAAGCCAAAGAAGGCTCCATCTAATTGGTCATTGGGCAAATGGCAGAATTCCCACAACAGAAGACAAAAAGGCCAAAGGTCTTCTATCCCTTTGAAGACATGCCCATGCTAATGAAAAGATTCCTTACCAGACCTCACCTCTTAAAGTCTCTACCATCTCTCAGTGGTACCACTTAGGTACCAAGCCTCTGGGGAAATGGACTGGTTAGATTTGCTGGTTTGTTTTGTCAACTTGACACAATCTGGAGTCACTTGGGAAAAGGAAGTCTCAGCTGATGTTCTGGACCAATCAGCTTGAACTGAGACCATGTCTGAAGGGGATTGTCTTGATTGTTGATGGATGTGGGAGTGCACAGACCAATATGGATAGTGCTGACCCTGTGCAGGTCATCCTGAGTTGTAGAAGATAATGTACTGAGCACTAGCCAGAGCAAGCAAGGCACTATGAAGCATTCCTTTATGGTTTCTGCCTCCAGATTTCAGCCTTGAGTCGTCCCCCCCCCACACACACACTTTCTTCAATGGTAGACTATAACCTTGAAGTGTAAGCCAAATACAGTCTTTGCTCCCAAAGTGTTTTTTGGTCATGATATTTATTACAGCAACATAAAAACAAACTGGAATAGGAAACATCCCAATACCCAAACCACAGCAAGTATTTATCAGTGAGTCTATTTCTCCTGTGTTCTGAGGAGTGGCAAGGGGACAGTTTGTAAAAAAAGAACGGTTATGTGTGTCTGGTGGGGCTGAGGATGTCGCTTGGTTGGTAGAATGCTTGCCCAGCATGCACAAAGCCTTGAATTCCTTCCCCCACACAACATAAACTGAGCATGGTTGTCTAATTTTTTAATCATAGCACTTGGAAGGTAGAGACTGTAAGGATCAGACATTCAAGACAATCTTTAACTGCATGATAAGTTGAAGGTTAGCCTGGGCTACATGAGACTATGTGTCAACAAAACAAATAAATGCCAACATCAGGAACAATAGAAACAAATACCTTGTGTCCACATCCACCATAGACCAAGCATGGGCCAGACTCTCAGATGCTCACTTCTATTATAGCTTGAAAAAAGTCACTAGATTCACAGCTGGATGATCAGAGCATCATTAGATGAAAAAAAAGTAGCAGCAGGGCTTCTTGTTCGGGAGGCTGGGGAGACCTGTGATAGAAAGGCTGGTGGTCCCCATCTTTAACCAGGAGGAGAGTGGCACATTCCATTTCATCTGATTAAACCCAACTCTTCATTCAGCTTCTAAATTGTGACATTTAAGAATCTTAACCAGATGTAAAACATTTTCATTTTGTCATGAAAAAGGATCAGACTTTATAAGAAATGGAAACATTCTCTCCCTCTCCCCCAGAACTCTGTAACTGTCCCTTTAATTAGGCTCTCATTAATAAATCTATCTTGCTCTCAAATCCCCATGTACTTGGTACAGTAGTTCATTAGCACAGGAAGAGGCAATTTAGATTTCCTCAGATAATAGCATCTGTCACTAATCAAATTAAGGCAGGATGTGTAAATGTATCTAAGGCCGGACAAGCTTGTGCTGGATGAGGTAAGGGGTGGGGGGTGGGGGTCAGGCCAAGATCAACTTAAAAGCCCAATCCCACAGCCTTCATATAGGAGGCTGTCTTTATTATAAGAATCTTGCTTTTTCCCTTGAGAAGACTGCCCTTCCATTGGCCAGAACACTTGTTCTGATACAGAGTTGATCAAATATTCTTTTTTTTTGATCAAATATTCTTACCATACTTCAAAGTACTACAAAGTTATGACCAATGAGCTCTGAAATTCATTTATTTATTTATTCATTCATTCATTCATTCATTCGTTCATCCATTCATTCATGCATTCATAGATACATGTATTAATGTAATTAATGTTCGCTGTTACTGTTTGAATCTGAAATACCATTTGTAGGCTCCTGTTTTGAAGGCTCAGTTCTCCTCTGGCTGCTCTATTTTGAAGTACTTTCTTATATCGATTAATCAGATGCTTCTTCAGAGACAGGTCCACAGGCCAACCTAATCTAGGTATTTCTTTAATTGAGGCTTTTCTCTAATGTGATTCTCGGTGGTGTCAGGTTGACCGTGAATGTTATGTAGAGTAGGAGGTAAGGCCTGGATGGCAGAAGTATGACTGGGGGTAGGCCTTTGAAAGCCATATGGTGTCACCTGATTCTGACCATGCCTTTCTGTTTCTTACTCTGCCTTCCCCTCGGATCCTGCTGCCATTCATTTCCCCACTGCGGTTGTTTGAATGTCATTGGCCCCCATACGCTCACAGGGAGTAGCTGTATTAGGAGGTGTGGCCTTGTGAGAGGAAATGTGTCACTGTGGGGGTGGGCTTTGAGGTCTCATATATGCTCAAGCCACGTCCGGTGTCCCAGTTCACTTCCTGTGGACTTCGAGTCAAGATGCAGGGCTCTCAGCTACTTCTCCAGCACCATGTCTGCCTGCATGCCCCCATGTCTCACCATGATGGTACTGGACTAAACCTCTGAAGCTGTAAGCCACCCCAACTAAATGTTTTTCCTTTATAAGAGTTGCCATGGTCATGGTGTCTCTTCACAGTGATAGAAACCCTAAGACAGATACCCACCATGATGAACCATAATCTCTCTGTAACCATGCACCCCTCTCAATCCTGTCAGGAATTTTGTCATGGCAACAAGAAAAGTAATTCAGCTATTGACCAAGCTCCCACTCCATTTTCTTGTGCCAGATTCTGGAGAAATAAAGTTAGAATAAAGACACAGAGAAGTCATCAGAAATTCTTTCTTTCTCAACACAATAGGAGGTGGGGCCATACACATGTTTACTTTCATGTGTCCCCTGAGCTGCCACCTCGCACACATTTAGTTACATACTCTTTAAGTAGTGCTAAGGGCCAGAAACTCTGCTGGGTGCTAGCCATAAACAAAGCATTCTATAACAGCTCCACAGCACCAGGCTGTAAGTTTCCATTAAAAGACAATCAGCAGGATGACGAAAAGATAGGGAGGAGTGTGGGTCAACCAGAGCTGGTACTACTTAAGGTGGTGAGCTTGGAGAAGAGACCAAAAATGAGGAGAGGGTCGAGATAAAAGGTCTATAAAAGTCACCAGGATCTGGGGCAAAAATCATCAGGAAGACACCGAAATTTGATAAGAACAAAGGCCATTTGACCTTATAGAGTGGAATGGTTTCCACCATACCACCCTGGAGCCTTATGGAAGTCAGTTTTGCTAGTCATATAGTCATATACTTCAGAGGATAACTTTTTTGAAAAGAGGATGTATTTGTTCTGGTTCATGGTTTCAGAGATCTCAGCCCATCATGGAAGGGAGAGCACAAAGATGAAGAGATGCTCACATCACAGAAACCAGGAAAAGGAAAAGATAAGCAGGAGAGAGGGACTGAGGGAGGGAAGGAAGAGGAGGGGGAGGGAGGGAGAGGGGAGAAGAATTAAGAGGAGAGGGAGGAGAAGTAGAGAGAAGGAATAAAGAGGGGAAAGTAGGGTAGAGGAGGGAAGAGAGAGAAAGGGGGGAGGGAAGAGGGACATGAGAAATGGGCAATGGAGCAGGGAAGGAAGAAAAGAAAGAGAATACACTTACATCAGCAGAATTCTTTCTTTCTGGCCTTTTAGTCTCTCTAGCCCTCAGCCTAGGAGAGGCGCCATTCATATTTATGGCAAGTCCATCTTTTCAGTTTATCCTTTCTGGTGACACTCTCACAGGCCCACCCAGAAGTTTGCCTGACTAATGTCCTAAATATCTACCAGTTCAATCAAGTTGACCGTCAAGATCAGTCATCACATCACTGAGGAACCAAGGGAGCATAGAGACCAAGGCTTTAGAGATTTACTCAGGACAAGGAGAGAGTGACTATCATACGTGATGCTGGACCATGGGGTCAAATGAGCAAAGAGAACTGATTCTTGGACTTGACAGAAAGAGGAGTAGGACCCTACTTACTGAAGAAGAGTCTTCACACAGCTTGGTAGCAAAAACCTGAGTGTTGTGGGTTGAAGAAAAGCTGTGACATATATGAGTAGTCAGAAAATGCAACCATTGTAGGGGAATTTACTCATGAAAGAGAGAAAATACATGGGTGTATGGGGCAGCAAATGAAGGAGAGGTCAGGTTCCAGTGAGGGTATTTTCTAATGGGTGCTCTGTGACAGAGATTGGCAAATGATGGTAGGATTGGCTCTTAAAAGAGAGAGAAAGCCACTGGAGGAGATACAAGCCTCATGGCAGAGAGAATGGGTAAGATTATTTTGTTCACTATGTGAGGAGGAGAGGTAGAAATTGTGTATCTAGCACAGTCAGGCTGGTAGATGAGAAGTTGGCAAAACATGATGATTGGCTTCTATTCTCTCTATTTTCTCAGGAGAAAATAAAGTCCCATAAGTCTGAGGAGATGGGTTTGGAGGATGGTAGAGAACTGAGTGTGGAGAAGAAATGGAATGCCACACACTGCTGAGGCTCCCCTTGCCAAAGACTATTTAGACTGAGCCTGTTGACACTGTTGGATAGCCATCAACAGCTGTGTTTGGCTGGTGGGTGAGAAAGTTGAGTTCCTTCCTGAGGCACAAGGGGTGGAAGAAGGAAGAAAGAGCGTTCTTAAGAATGCATGCAAGACAATGATGAGAAGTGCATGCAGAATCTAGCCACAGCCAGGATGGAGCAGCAGGTGACTAGAGGTATGACAGGAAAGTGGACAAGTTGACAGGTTGGCAGACCCAATGGTGCCAAAATAGGGGTATGAAAGGAAATGAACTGCGAGCAACATGGTGACAGTTACCACAGTGATAGTTACCATGGTGATGGTTGCCACAGTGATGGTTGCCTTCTGTAGGAAATCTTGGCATTTGGGTGGCAACACCAAGGCCTATCTTTGTCCTTTCCATATCTCATGGCTGGGCTGAAGACAAGGCATGAAAAAGGACCCATGAAGTCCTAAGACATTAATGGATAAAGTAGTAAACATTTGCAACATTAGTTTTGAAGGGTTACTCAGAAGAATAGGGAATAGAAACAAAAACAGACTGAACTGGAAACTGCTCTAAGTGGAAATTAAAAATGCACCCACATTTTTCCTGTATTCCCTGCTGTGGGAATATGAAGTTTAAAAAAACATAAATGGAAGTTAGAAGGTGTGGAAGAGAAAGATATTTCATCAGGTCCATCATAAAGCAAGTTTCTATGCTTACGTCTCCAGGCACACAGTCAACAGTGGTTAGATGTTACAGTGCCACTGATGGCAAACAATACTGTGGATATTCTGGTTTTCCCTCTGTGGCTGTAATACAACACACTGGAAATCAAGGGAGAAAGGGTTTATTTTAGCTCACAGCAGGGAAGTTAAATCAGGAAGAGATTAAAACAGCTGGTCACATCATGTCACATCTATAATCAGGAACAGAGAAAGAGTAATGCATGTATACTGCTTAGGCTGTCTTTCTCCACTTCTACACTCCAGGATCCCAGCCTATAGGATGGTGCCACCCGCAGTAGGCAGGTCTTCCCACCAAGTAATACAGTCAAGACAATCCCCCACAGGTGTCTCCTGAGACCCATTTTCTAGACGATTCTAGATACTGTGACGTTGACAATTAACATTAAGTATTTCAGTACAGTAGAAGATAATAGGTCACTATCGATCAATGCCTCCTTGGACATGTCAGTGTATAGGAAAGTGATAATTTCTGGTGGTTCAAATTAGAAACAGACCTATGTTTCACTTCTCCACCAACTCAACATTTGCCAGACAGTGAGATAGCCTACATTATTAAACAAATGAAGGGGAAAAATCATGCTTGGATTATTCACCCTGCTCTACTGCAAAATAATAAATCAATAATTTAAGCTTGACAAATGATATAATTTCAGAAGAATGTTGAATTACAGTCTACAAGAGAATTTTTCAAATGTGAGTGTACAAAAAGGATGACCTGACAAAATAGAGTGCACAATCTTGCCCAGTCATTACGACTTCATGTGGGAGGAATACCATCAATGACCTTGACTAAACAGCTCCCAGATGCTGCTAAACACTGGCTTTTGTTTGTTTTGGCTGATTGATTCATTGACTGGTTGGCTGGTTTACAAACTTAGTAATGTTGGAGACAAAATCCAGGGTTTTGCGAATGCTAGACAAGTGTTCTATCACAGAACTGTAAGTTTAACAACAAATCATAGTTTGAGTAGCTGCTTTGGAATTATGTCTTCTATACATGGCATGGCTATTGTCTTCTTGAACTCTCAGTACCTGTGATTGCCCAGATAAGACCTGCACAAGTTTGGGTATATTAAGGTCCTTCTTGGAGAGGAGATGGGTTTATGAGAGCCTGCCCATCCTTGAGGATACATAAACAATTAACAGCTATTAGGGTGGAAGGAGTGCTCATGAAGCCCCATCTCTTCCAAGAATTAGGGACTCACAAAACTCAACCCATCTCTAAGAGTCTATAGGCAGTTAACAGTTGCTAGGGGAGCTAATGATGTCCTACCTCTCCCAAGGAATTTATAAGCAGTTAATAGTTTTTGGGATAGACATTTTCTTCAGTGCTGTAGCTTCTGGCTTGTTGTCCACCTCCCTCTAAATAACCCTTTATCCATTAGGGTAACCCAAGTTATTTTAATTAAACTCATTGGCTTCCCTATGACAGAATTGAATATAATAGTTCCCTTGCTTTGTTGTCGATGTTCCATAGGTGGAAGAGCACGTATTTGTCTCTCTAGGAAAAATTCACACAACAGTAGCACCCAGTAGAACAGAAATGGCTAGAGGGAAAAAAGTTAAGAATCAGAAATTGTGATGATTAGTTTTAATTGCCAACTTGATAAAACCTAGTATCATCTGGGAAAAGAGTCTCAATGAGGGATTGTCTACACTGGGTTGTACTGTGGGCATATCTGTGGGGGATTGTCTTAATTACAATAATTGATGTGGAACGGTCCAGCCCACTATGGGTAACATCATTCTCTAGGCAGGAGTTCTGAACTGTGTAAGAGTGGAGAAATCCAGTTGAGCATGATCAAGAGATCATGCATGTATTCATTTCTCCCTGTTTTTGACTGTGGATGTGATGTGACTAGCTGTTCTAGGTTATTGCCTAGACTTCCCCACAGCAGTGGACTATAACTTGGAATTTTAAGCTGAAATAAACACCTTCCTCTCATAAATGGCTTTTGTCAGGACAATGTATCACAGCAACAGCAATGAAACTAGAACAGAAACAGAATCAGTGAAAAGACACAAGAATAAAAGGGAGAGGCTAGAGATGTTGACGGCGAACCTCAGTATTAATTTCTCATATTGGTCTTCATAAAAGAGAAGCTGTTCTTTTACAGTTTGAGGCACGCTTGGGTCAGGAAGGCATTGCCTATTGTGTAGCGAGTTTGGAAGTCCTTTTACCAGCAATGCTTTTCTAGAGAACAGAATGAGATTGGTGCTTTAGGAGGATTATTTGGCAGCAGTTCATGAGAAGGACTGTGTGCAGTGATCATGGGGGAGACTATGCATTATTTACTTTTCTATACCATTCCCCAAAACAACTTAGAGAAGAAAGGGTTTACTTGGGCTAACATTCCAGAGGGGATAAAAATCTATCATGGCAAGAAAGGTATGGAAGCAGGAGTATTCCACTAACCTGGCAGTCTGGAAGCAAAGAGACATCCACATACAAGACACAGAGAGGCTGAACAGGAAGTGAGGTCAAACTGTGAACCTTCAAATTCTGCTACCAGTGTCATACCTCCCCCAGCAAGGCTCTACCTCCTTAATGTTCTGTAATCATCCCAAACAGCGCCACCTACTGGGGACTGAGTGTTCAAATGCATGAGCCGGTGAAGGATATTTCTCATTCAAACCACACAGATGATAATGAAGGTTATTATTTATTGGGAAGTGGGAGGATTACAAAAATGTCATGGAAGAGAGAGAGGGAGAGGGGGAAGGGAGAATAAGGCTAAATCTGGAAAATGGTGAAGAGGAAGAGGGTTGGTTGGAAGACAAGTGTGAAGACCAAAGTAAGGGAAGAACCTCCAGTAATTCTGAGACCTTTGACCTTCTGGATCTTTTCTCTCTGGGAAAGAATTAACAAAAAATGTCGCTAGAAATCTGCTGTCTATTTAGAGAT
>CABHPQ010199519.1:0-26950 GCA_902168405.1 Peromyscus aztecus | reverse complement strand
GGGAGTGTGTATATGTGTGTGTGTGTGTGTGTGTGTGTGTGTGTGTGTGTGTGTGTGTGATGGTGATGATCTGGGGGACTGAGGATAAGGGCCTGAGGACTGACCATGTGTTGGGTGGGTGGGTGGGTGGGGGTTCTTCCTTAGGGCACCCGGGGTCTCCGAGAGGTCATTTGGGTAAAAGGAAGGAGTGGTTATGTTTGTCCTTTGGGTTCAGGGGCGCAGTGGTGCTTGCGCTGTCCACTGTCCACTGTGAATCTGGGCAGTAGGGAGTCTCAGGAGGACCCAGGAAGTGTTTTGTATGTTGTGTATGGACAAAGCCTGGGGCTCAGGTATCCACTCTGGAGTACGCATTTAGGAGGGAGTGAGTCCAGTAGTGAACCCAGTTTGACAGAGGGAGGGAGCTAGGGAGTCATCTTGTGTGGGATTTGGGTATGAAAGGTAATTAGGTCTCAGAGAGTGCCCTGTGTTGCTAGTGTAACCCCGGGTTAATTAAAGTGGTGTAGAAGAGAGAGAATGGTGTTGTGTGTGTTTTGCAGGACGGCCTGGAGATTGGCAGCCAGGGGAGCCAGGGAGTGAGTGACCTCTCCCCTCTCTCCAAGGCTGCCTGCCCTCCCACAGCTGTTGGAAACAAAGAGCTTGCTGGGGTTTTAATGGATGACACAGGGGAGGAGGGGGCCGGGCAGTAAAAGTTCCCCCATCCATTCTGAAGGAGTCCCCGAGGAGCCAGGAGATTCAGGCCCTGGGGCAAGGAGAGACTTCCAGGTCCTCTTTGGGGGAGGGCAGGTCCTCCTGCAGCTGGCCCAGCAGACCTAATAAGTCAGCCCCTGCTCACTTGGGCTTTCATCTTCCTCAGCCCAGCACTTGTTCTTTTAACTAGGGTTGAGGTGGGGAGGAGAGTGCACCTGAGAGCCGCTGTGAGCCTGCTAGCCGGCCTGCCAGACAGCCTTGTCCCTGGGGGTTCTGGAAGGGGCTTTGTTTATGGGACAGTGATTTAGAGACCAGAGGGTTTATGCTGGCCTGCTGGTTAGGTTAGGTTTTTGTTTTTTTTTTTTGGGGGGGGGAGCCCAAACACCAAACACCTTTTTAGTAATTTTCACATGGTAAGTTTTATGAGGGGGGATGGGTTTGAGAACTGTTAACAATGGCATATCCATTAAAAGCATTTCCACCCATAAAATCTCTTCTGTTTTTCTAATAGCAGTTGGGATGAGATAATGCTTTATAGCAAGCAATCAGTCTTTATCTAAGAATATAAGCTGTTTGTATATCAGAGTGGCTTTTTTGAGGCAGCAAATAATGGTTATCATTTGTAGGTGATCACACTATGTCAAAATATTTTACTTGTGGTGTGTTATGGTTATTTGTGTGTGTGTGTGGGTGGGGGTGTTGACTAACCTCATTTGTCCTTAGCAAAGCATAGTATTTGTTGATGGGTGTTTTTGTGTGCTCTTTCTGATTCTTTAGTGCATAGGTAAGTGTTTAGGAAGGGCACAGGGGACTGGACCCTCACATGGTGTGGGGAAAAGGGGCTCATCTGAAGGCCATAGCCATTGCTGCATAGCTCACGTTTGGGGAAAATTGCTTGATTTTTCTTAGTTTCTTCAATTAAAACAGACTTGGACTTAATAGCTTCCTTTAGGAATGTTTGTCACTGATATAAATGCAAATAAATTAAACTGTTCAAATGTTTTCATGGGATAATGTATACGTTAATAATAATTCTAGATCTAAAACTGGTTTAAATGATATATGCAGGTTCTTTTTTATGAACTAATATTTTATTTTTATTTTATATGTTTTACCTACATGTATGTACATTACATTCATGCAGAGCCTGCAGAGGCCAGAAGAGGGCAGGAGAAGATGATTCCCCTCAACTGAGCTATCCACCATGTGGGTGCTGGGAACTGAACTCAGGTCCTCTGCAAGAGCAGCAAGTTCTCCTAATGTCTGGGCCATCTCTCCAATACATATTGGCAGATTTGTGTTACAACTGTCTGGGATGAAGAAAAGATTCACAAGGGAAATGCACATGTTAGCTGACAAATTTGAGAACTGTAGCAATCTGGTATGGGCACACTATACATATGTGTTAATACAGCTTGAGATTGCACACCCTGGTGTTATCATGTAAACTGAAGTTAACCCAGGATGGATTTGAGCTTTAAAATCTGAATACTGGCCTTGGACTCCCTGTTGTTTTTCTTTGGTCCATTATTTCAGACTTATGTAATCTTTAATGGAGTCTGAGTCTGTCAGGCTGTGTGTGCGGGGTTACTCAGAGCTTTGTGGCATTTGTAAATATGAAGATGAGTCTATGAGTCTATGTTTTTTTTTTTATCAAAAGTTATATAGATATGGGAAGGATGGGGTACTGCAGGGTTTTACTGGAAGTTTGTTGAGTGTTAGTTAACCCAACTTTCAAGCTGTGCATCCCCTTCGTTGAGTTTAATAGATTTTCAAGCTTTTGGTGTTCAACATTTTCCATCTTGTTAGACTGTGCCATTCTCCATTTTTCCATTCTAGCGGAAAAGCAAATGCCCTATATATAGAACATGCTTTCATAAGGAATTTAAACCCCCCCTCCCCATTCTAGAAAATTCCAGCATCTGGGTCACAAGTTTACCCATAGACAATTTTCTGTATCTGTGTGACCCTCCCCCTTTCTTTTTTAAATGGAGGGTGTGTTCTTTAATTTCTGGCCAGAAGGCTTCTTATCAAGATAGTGTAAATATTTGGCAGTATTTTTAAAGTATGGTCTGAAAGTTTTTCTCAGTATCACTGAGCACAATTGGTTCGCCCAGGAAATGTATTTTGGAGTAGGCTCTATGTTCTGCGGCTGTTCAGGGTGCATGCCAGTTACCTTAGGTGTTCTTCCCTTTGTCAGAGTCCTAAGCTCAGAGCATGCTCCTTTAAGGCAGCCTGTGCGGTCCTGGGAGCATCTTCCCTAAGCTGCAGGCCTTTGCCTCGCTCATCTGTGTGAGCTCTTTTTATTAGTCTCTGCACAGTGCTCCACTCACTCTGGACTTTAGGCTTTAGTGTTTTGTTTTGTTTTTCTTTGATCTTGCATCTTTTTATTTATAGTTACCCTTTAAACATCTAATTTATGAGGAAGCTCTCTGTTTATCCAAAGAGAAAAATTGTAGCCATTATGTGACATTTGTGAAGATGAACTTAAGCTCAAGAGACTAGATAACCTTAGATAACATTTCCCCCCACTTGTAATAGGAGCGGGTGGTCCTTTTTGGCTTTGGGGGCTTTATGGGTATTTGGAAAAACAAATGAGGCTAAGTATATGAAACATTTCTAGATCAGGGAGTGTGGTTAAAGAGGGAGAAAACACAGACCAGCAAGTGGCATTCAGTGATAGACAGAAGACAGAGAATTTGAACTGGGTTTAAAAAATGTCAGGAAAGTTAGAAGTGGGTCCTCTAGATGGTATGTGGTGGTAAGAGCCTTACAAATAGACTGCGTAAATGTCAGGTTAACAGAAGGGCCTTGTCAGTGGTCATTCAGAATTCTGGGGCACAGACAATGAGTTTTCTAGTTAGTGTACTGTTTGAGGTCTCTGGTATGTAAAATATGGTTATTAATTAATTAATTTACTTAGTGAACCTTGAGTGAGTCTGGGTAGTTTACATACCAGATATTAAGATATGAGAGGCCATCCCTACCCTCAGAGTAGTCAGAATAGGTGTGATGATCCTCTTACAAAACATGTACGCTGGAAATTCCTACCTAGTACATCTGGATCTACCTCTCCCCCTGTCAATAAGCATTTATTGACTACTAACACTAATTAGAATTAAAAAAAAGTTCAGTAAGAATAGTATAGTAACAAAATCGCCACTAATTCTGTAACATTTTTTCATCCTGAAAAGAAACCTTCTGCTGTTGACAGCCATCCCTCTCCCCAGCCACTGGCTGCGATCAGTCTGTGTTGGGTCACTGTGGATTTGCTTATTCTGGAACTACAAGGAAGTGGAATCACACCTTATGACGTCCACTGCATCCAACTTCTTTTACTTAATATGGTCTTTTCAACATTCATCCATGTATTAGAACTACATTCCTTTTTAGGGCTGCATAGTATTCTGTCGTATGGATGTGGTAGCATTTGTGCATCCATTCCTGCTGTCTCCATCTCTTGGGGGTACACTGGATGGAGTTGGTGGCTCACATAGTGACTCATATCTTTTACTTACCGAGGAACTGCAAAACCATGCTCTGAAGTTTCTGTCCCTTTACATTCTCACTGGCAATGTGCGAGGGTTCCAGTTTCTCCATGTGCTCCCTAGCATTTGCGTCTGTCTGTCTCATTACAGCCATCCTGGTGGGTGTGAAATTGTGTGTCAGCATGGTTTTGATTTGCATTTTCCCAATGGCAAATGAGGTTAAACATCTTTTTATGTACTTACTGGTCATTTGTAAATCTTATTTGGTGAATGGAAATACCTACTTAAGTCTTCTTCTGGCCTTCCTTTTGACATCTCAAGTTAGCCAATCTCCATACTTAGGAAGGTTCACAACACACATCCAGGTGATAAAACTCTTCCGTCAGCTGCATTTTTACCTGTGTGCTATTTACTTCCCTTGCCTACCAAGAATCAGGTCTGTTTGTTCTCAAACCTGTTTATACCTACAGCACTTGTGAGTGTAATTTAATAAATGTTCCTCAGATTAAGAAGTACAGATATGAAAAGCTATTTTGTGAAATGCTTAGAAAGACTTGATAAAGGGAAGAGATGGAAAGGATTGCCTTTGAATGAATTTGATTTGAGATCAAGACAACAGAAACAGTTTTGGATTCCCCAGGAAACATTACAAGTATTTTTCAGACCTCTGCTTTCCTGAAAGGAACACGACATCATAGGTAACTGGATTGTTAGTGTGGGTTTATTGAAGAAGACAGGGAACTATTTTCCCCAGAGTCCTATACAAAGAAGAGGTCTGGGTGAGCTGTTGGGAAGTGAACGCATGTTTACATACTTTGGTTAACACAAAACTATCATTTTTTACTGAAGATAGATTTTTTGCATACAATATGTTCTGATTATAGTTTCCCCTCCCCCATGCACCACCCAGTTCCTCCTCACCTGTCACTCTTGTGTGCCTTCAGAAAGGGAGGTCCCCCTGCACAGAATGCCTGGAGGAAGGTTTGCTAACAGCTGAGGAATTGCAGTCCTTATTGGTGGGTATTAGGGTGAGGGGCATTTGAGTCAGACCTTGACGAGTGGAAGGTCACCTGGAAACACTAGGGGCACTTTCCCCTGGGGCCTTTGCTGTTGATGTTCCTTTCCTCTGGAACCTTCTGGTCCCAGTCATGTAGCCCCTCACCTCCTTCAAGTATTTGCCTTCCAACATGGCTGCCTTCAGCACCTTCTGTAATCTCTCTCCCCTTCCTATTGTCCATCATGCTGTTTTTCTTCCTTTATGAGTTCTATATTGAAGGTATTTTTGTCTGTTTTATTCACTTAGACCACACTGTCCCTAGAATGGCACCTGACACAGTTCAGTTGCCCACTGCCTATTTATTTGCAGAACGGTGTAACGATCAAATAAACGAGGCATCTGAGGAGAGATGGGAGGGGTGTCTCTAAGTTGAGGGAATGGCTCTAGAAAAGGCACAGGATGGGAAAGTGGAGGTGGGATTTCAGGAGGATTGCCTGTGCTGTCCAATAACGATTGCCACTTTAGGAGACAAACCTGGGCAACTGTGAGGGGTTACCTAGGTTAGAGATGCTCCTGGGTACTTACTTGTTGGGATTGTCTTGATTAGGTTAATTGAGGTGGGAAGACCTGTCCTTAAGGGGGGAGGCATCGTTTCCTAGAGGAGAAGGAAGCTGAGCACCAGCACTCAACCATCTCTACTTCCAGTCTGGAAGATGCCTGTGAACAGCTCCCTCCCCTCCCCGCACAGGGTTTCTCTGTGTAGTTTTGGGTAACTGTTGCCTTGCTTGCGGACCTTGACCTACAGGTCCCCCTTTTATTAAAAAATGAGCTTCTGACTTGGGTTGCTTGGGACATCAGCAGGTCACCTTATCCGTCATGGAGACGCCTGCCCAGGCCATACAGGTGCTCTGTCTTAGGTTGGTGACTGCCCCCCAGGTATTACCCATCTCTGAATACTCGTTATCATACAGGCTCAATTGTGTGTGAGCTGCATCGTTAATTGCTGCCAAAGATCTCAAAGTGGCACTGGGCTTGCAATCTGTGTGTTCAATACAGAAAAGACCAACAGAGGTCCTATCTCACCCATAGCCAGTAGGCTAAAGGCAACTGAGACATTCCCTTCCTTAACGAGCAATACTGTACGTTCGAGTCCTTGTAAGATAGTATCCCAAAAGCAACTGGAACTTGAGTTTATAAATTTATAATTTTCAAAGCCAATCGTTTCTTCCTGTTCTTAACCCTTTTCTTGAATCCATCTCTTCTTTATCTTTGAAACTTACTCTACTATCTGGTTATAACATTTTCCTTAAAATTCCCTAAAGATAGTCTTATATTTATTTTCCCTACATTTTCTTCATTTCGCTTTGGCACGTCCTCTTTTTACACTTTGCCTTTTCTTTTTTTCCTTCCTTTCTAAATTTGTTACATTCCATTTTTTAAATACTAAGGCATTTATGGTTACATCCCACTTATGGTTATAAAGTATATGAACTTAGGTGTGTTAGTTTGCTTAGTGATTGTGTGTTATGGTCTGAGAATGTGCTGGTGTTTTTCTGGGTTTGACTATATTAAAAGTAGGTGGATATTGACATCATGGTATGAAAACAAATTTTATGAATGATTTATACTCTACTAGGAAAAGAAGTTGTCTTCTCAGTTTCCATGTTAATTCTTATTTTACTAAAAATTCTCAGTTTCAGGAGGGGGAGTCACAGGAGTGCACCCACATTCTCTAGCTGAGGTCTTACACCTTTCCGTGGTTACCCTCACTTTGTGTATCTGCTATTTTCTTACCGATTTTCCATTTGCCTGCCCTTCTGTCTCTATTTTCTTTATGAACCTAGCTCTGCTAAACTGGCTTCCCATAAAGGGAAAGATTTAATTTAGTTTTTTGAAGGTCTGCTCTATTTTTGTTTCTATGTGTGTATGTGCACGTGCATGTAGGTGCCCACAGAAGCCAGAAGAGGGCGTGGTATCCTGTGGGGCTGGAGTTACAGGCAATTGTCAGTCTGTGGATGTGAGTGCTGGGAACTGAACTCCCAGGTCCTCTGGACGAGCAGCAGGTGCTCTTAACCACTGAGCCATTTGCTTCTAATTCCCTCTTTGTATTAGTCGGTGCATTCTGTGTGTGTGTGTGTGTGTGTGTGTGTGTGTGTGTGTATAGTACGAATGTGTCCATGTTCATAGGGAGAGTCTGTGTGTGGAGCCAGAGGTGGATATAGAGTGTCTCCTCAGTCACTTTCTGCCTAATTGTTGAGACAGGGTCTCTGACCCTGGAGATCGCTGTTGAGGCTGTGCTGGCTAGGTCTCTGCCTCTCCAGTGCTGCGTTACCGATACCCACCTCCACACCTGGCTGTTATGGGGGTGCTGGGGATCTGAACCCAGGCCTTCATGTTTCCTAACACTTTACTCACTGAGTCAGCCCCCCAGCCTCCCTATTAGTAAAATATTGAAACCTCCAAATATGACATAGATCTTTCAATAGGAGTTTTTGTTATTTTGTTTAGGAAATATACATTCAACTTTGTCTCATAATTTGTAGTACTTTTTGCCTTTGTTTATAGCTTACACTTTTTTGTAGGACATTTTAATACCTTTTCTCCGGTTATAATGGCCAACTCTTTCTGGATTTATCTTTTTAGTTTTTCTGAGTTGGGTTATGTTTTCCAGTAGGATGTGGATCACTCTGCTCTCATAGGCCTCCAGCCTGTTCACACAGGACATAATCAGTCAGGATGTGCGTGCTGCTCTTGGCCATTTGTGTTTTTGTGATGCTTGATGGGAAGGAGGACCCTGCAGGCAAGGTGCTCTGATACTGACTTACATGCATGAGGCATGGTCTCTCTATGTAGCCAAGGCTGGACCGATTTCGCCTCCCTGGTACTTGCACCACTATTCCAAGCTATCTCCCCCCCCTTTTCTTTTTCTTTTTCTACGCAGGTTCTGCCAACATTGTCCTCATTTTTGTCTCCCCGAAAAGAAACTTTGTATTTGTTAGTGTTCTTAGAGTTTTAGGAAGAAAGCCCTGTTCTAGTAAGGAGATGATGAGCAGAGTGACCTTAATGGGCTTGGCGACCCTGGGAAATGTAGAGAGAGGTTTAGTGACCTGGGTCTGGCTGTGAGGGCCAGTGGGAGCTTTCCTGTTTTATAGAAAAGGCAACCAAAAGGTAAGGGTTGGATGAGCATAGCAGTAATGAGTGTCTGACCCATCCATCTTCCATTTCTTCGACATTTTTATTTCCCTTTTTCTATTACAGCCAGCCATCTTCATTTAATTTGATATTTGTTACCTTAAATTTTTTCATACATATGTAGATTCTTTAATGGATTAAAAAAAATTAAATTTCTTTTTAAGTTTGGTGAGGTGGTGACTTCAACCCATTTAGGCTTCTTTAAATATGTAACAGAACTATTTTTATGCGTTATTATTAATTCTGTTATTAGCTTCTCTCTCTCGAGAGAGATCAGGGGTTTAGGAACTTGGCATAGTGCTCCTGTATTTTAGAATTATGTGTTTAAGTCATAAACTTTTTTCAGTCTATACATTGTGTTTGTTAGGTGACTTCATTTATTGTTAAACTTCATTTCTATTCAGATCTGTTTATCTATTTTTAGTGGTTAATCATGGACTCAAGAAACAGAGGCAGGTGGATCTCTCTGAGTTTGAGGACAACTTGGTCACTGTAGCAAATTCCAGGTTAGCTAAAACTACACAGTAAGACCCTATCAAGAAAGTTTTCCCCCTCTTTTAGAGCAGTTAATACCATGCTCTCTCGTGCCAATTTGCAGTCTGTTTTTATATAGATTTTTTTTTTTTTGGTCTCTGTGGGTGAGTTCTTGGGTTCTGGCCACCCCCTATTCTACTTAGTGTTACAGACACTAAGGGACAGAGGTTAGGAATAGAACCAGATGCCAATATTTGTATGTCAGATTTACTAACTTTTGGAAAATGTTTGATGGAGGCAGTATGTTAACTGCACTTAAAAATCCTAAAAAATGTATGTAAACAAATGCACTCGCAAAGTAAAATGAGAGTATAACCATGTGTCATTTTTATCCTGCTTTTCTTTTTTACATCATGGTGGGTCTTGGTCTTTTTTTTATGAATTATTTCCTCTGTCTCTGTCTCTGTCTCTCTGTGTGTGTGTGTGTGTGTGTGTGTGTGTGTGTGTGTGTGTGTCTTTGTACCCATGGAGGTTGTATGTGGGTGTCAGATCCCCTAGAGCTGGAGTTACAGATGGTTATGAGCCGCCTGACATGGGCGCTGAAAACTGAACCCTGGTCCCCTACACAAGCCGCGAGTGTTCTTAGTCACTGAGTCATCTCTTCAGACCACTGGTCTTTCACATACTGTAATATCTGTGTAATTTTTTTAATCAATCATTCATTTATTTAATTCTAACAGATGGATACTTTAGGTTGGTGTTTGAAAAGATGAGCATGTTTTGATGTTGAGGCACGTGTGGATGGACCTAGCTACTGGGAAGCTGTTGTTGGAGGATCACTCAAGCCTCAGAATTCCAGGACAATCCTGGCAACACAAGACCCTGTCAAAACACAACCAAAGACAGCAGCAACAACAACAAAAATGTAGATATGGAAAAGATTTTCCATATATTGTTTTATATTTTGATTTTCTATCGTAATTTTCTAGAAATGAAATTGTTTGGTAAGAGGCTAAAACCAAGGTTTTAATATAATGGCCGTGAGAAGCCACTATATTATATTGCTGGATATTGGCTCATGGTTGGCTCCATGCTCATCTTTCATATCTTTCCCAGCACAGACGCTAACAACAATGAAGCGTCTGATATTACCGTGGCATTTTGCATGTTACATGCTGCTCTAACGTCCTTCTGTATCTTTAATCCTCCACCAGCATCTTAAGAGAGGCCCTGTCTCCCTTCTGCAGAGTGGTTAATTACTACGATCACACAGCTGATAAGTCAGAAGGTCGGGAGACTGCTGGAGGTGGAACCAGACTAAACGCCACATTGTAGTACTTGTTCGTGCTTGTCTCAGATCCCAATTTAAGTAGCATGATGGTTTAATCTGATTTACGGAAGGGTGATCTCTTTCTTGCCATTTAAAACCTGCAGTTGAGTGGGTTTTATATGCCCAAGATCATCATTACCTCCTATCCAAGAACATGTCTATCACTTCAGAGAGAAACCTGAGTCATAGTGGTAGTTCTGAACCACCAGTCCCATTAACTCCTTCCTTCCCCTCACGGCCACAGAGGCATGGTTTCTGTGACTTTCTGTGTTCTGGACATTTTATATAAGCAGAATCTTGTATTATGTGGCCTTTTTGTGTTTGGCTTCTTTCTCTCAGTGTATTTTCAAGGCTTCCCCGTGTTATAGCATACAATATTTTTGATTTGAAAAGTAATATAAGGTCATCATGAAACTAAAAATAATACTCCAGAAAAACAGACTAATAAAGAAACTCCAGATCTCTCCAAGAAAGAATTGAACTTCATAGATTTCTGTGTGAGCGCACGTTAATTTGTGTGTGGCATGGTTCGTTTGTGGAGGTCAGAGGGCAACGTCAGGTGTCGGTCCTCACTTTCCACCTTGTTTGAGACCTGGTCTCTTTGAGTGTTTTCACCGTGCACACCAGGTGAGCTGGGCTGTGAGCTTGCAATTCTCATGTCTCTATCTCCTGTCTCAGTGTAGCAGTGCTAGGATCACAGAGGCTTGCACTGTGTGTCTGGTTTTTATGGGCTCTAGGGGTCCAAACTCAGGTCCTCACTTGCATGGCCAGTGCTTTTACATAGTGAGCCATCTTCCCTAGCCCTGAAAAATTCTTCTATAGACATTACAAAAACCTGGATTAAAAAAAGTTAGTTATTGTACACTTTTGGTGGCACTGGGGATTCGAACCCAGGGTTTTGTGCATGCTAGGTAACTGCACTACCATCGAACTCCATGTCTAGTCTGCATGTTGCACATAAAAAAAAAAAAAGCCTTTAAAAAAGCTAAAGGTATCATGTCAGGAAATGTAGAGATTTGTCATCATTATTTTTAATAAACACCATCATGGATTCACTTTATGCATCTGTGAGAGGAAAACACACAAGTTTGCCAAGCTAGTGTCTGTACCCTGGAGATCAGAACCGGGAGGGAAGGAGAAGAGAACATTGCTGGCCAGCATCCTGGGATTGCTGTCCAGCATCCTTGGCCGGGACTGGGTGTGTTTACTGCTCAGCTTGGGATTCAGGTCTGTTCTCCCATCGGAACCTGCAGCGGTGTCCTCTGTCACCTTGCCGGGAGCATCCTGACACAGGCATTTAGAACTGAAGGAGGCAGCGGGGAAAGATGCCGGTGTGGAGGTGGGGGACTGCTAGGATGAAAGTGGTGTTTAGCTAAGGGAGTTCGGCAGTAGCGTGCAGGGTGCATGAGAAGTACTGGAGGCAGATCGCTGTGTGGCACCTGTGCGGACTCTTCCCTTTAAACACAGCTCAGAGAGGCCGTAGTTGTCTCTGCTGTTAACGCATTTTAACATCCGTGTAGACTGCATTTGCATTCTGGAATACTAAGTTCATTTTCTTCTGTCACCGTGTCCTGAGAGAAAGATAGGAACTGTAATAATAATGTTAATTTAGCCAACAAGTGAAAGAAAATTTAATTTCTAGTTCTTACGGTTGGCTGGAACGTGACGTCTTGATTTACCCTGACTTATGTTTTCAGCCATTGTGTCTTCAGAGGTGCCTCTCTAGATGGGTTGGGAGTAGAAGTCACGTCTAGGGAGGGGGCCGATCTTTGCTGTGTACTGTGTCTGCTTGTTGGAGGCACTGATGCTTTGAACATGGTATCTCGTTGAATCGCAAAGGCCAAGCGTGGGAACTTGGCCCTCATTGACCCCCACATTCCTGTTTTGCCCATGATGTAGCAAACTGCCTCTGGTTTGATTTGAAATCACATTGAGGCTCCCCGACCATTAAATAATGACTACTCTAGAAGCCTGAAAAGGGGAACAGTCATGCATTGTTGAACTGGTGGAAAACAGTTGCTGTCACTATTTTTTATTTTTTTTCCCCAACTGGGTTTTCCTGTATGGATATAAAAATAGAATGACACGTAAGTATAGTTTTATGTTCTGTTTTCATTTAAACATTCACAAAGTTATTATGAAATATTTGTGTATTATATAAAATAAATCTTTAAATTGGTATATAATATTCCATGGCTGTACCACACTGTTTCAGACAGGGGATATTTAACCTTTCCATATTTTTAATTTTCAGCATAGATAGGGCCATGGGATTGCTTAGCTGGCAGCTGGGTGCATATTCCAGAACATTATTTGGGGGGCTGAAACTACCTATGAGGGGCCGTTGTTTGGGTGGCTGTGCTTTTCTGAAAAGGGATGTTTTCCCTGAATACAAGTAACACATGGACAGTGATTATAAAGCTGTTGAAATTGTGTTTCTGAAGACAAGGTAACATCTTCGAATACGCCTTGTGAGAAATCAGCTGGGACTTAACCAGAGATGAAGGGAAGCTTTCAATGTTAATGAGGCCGCAGGAAGCATTCACATACATGCTTACCCTAGTTCTGCAGACTGGAGCTCAAACTGGATGAAAACAAGGAAATTGGGCGTTCCTAAGGTTGTGAAAGCTGTGCAGGTTTTGAAGTTAGCAGTGTGGTGGAGAATGCTGCCAGGGAGCAAGCCAGAAAGATAGTATGATAGATGGCCAAAGACAGAATGTTTTTGTATGTGGTAGGAACCCTCTTGCTGTATGGTTCAGTGGGGTTCTGATATTTGTGTTTTTTTTTTTTTTTTTTGAGAAAGTTTCTTTTAAGTGAGGAATCACAAAATGATTCATGAATGTATGGTATATTTTATTTTAAATTGAACATATATACTTATTAAATGATATTTTGAAAACAGGTATAGAATTTTCGCCTGAGAATAGTTTCTTCCTCCTTGAATAAAGCATATTCATAATTAATTACAGATTCCATTTTTCATTCCTTTGAAAAGAAACCTAAAGATTTGTGGATACAGAATTGTAAATGTGAGTCCATTTGTTTTTGAAGTAGCTCATCTTTTAGCTTTTATGGGAACAATTGATCTTCACTCCTATGAAATGTTGAAGCAACAAAATTATAACAATGTGTATGTGGGCTTAACTAGGTTGGGTGGCATTGAAACATAAAGCCATCTTCCTGTGATGGCATCTAATGTGTTCCTGGCCTTCGGTAGAGTGTCTGTAGCCTTGAGGATTTCTTGTGCCATAGACCTTGGGTCTGTAGGCTCCAGAGAATGACATACTTTGATTAATCTCGGTAGTTAAGAATGCATTGCTCTGGACTTGACAGTATACAATCAAAAAAGGATTGATCAAATGAGAAGTGGTCAGAATTGGAGGATAATAAAGATTATTCTAGAACTGAGGGAAACTGTCATCTGTTGTAGAAGGATCAAGAAAAGAGTTGGAAGGTCATTGAGATGGCTCAGTGGGTGAAGGTGCTTGCTCACAAGCCAATGACACTAGAACCCTATGATGGTTGTCCTCTGACCTCCCCATGTGTACTGTGGTATTCCCCTCCACCCCCCACCAAAGAAGTAAATGCAAAAAATAAAAAAAGGAAGACTTTTAAAAAAAAAGCTGTCGTATCATTAGAATGAAATTTTGTTGACTTTGAAGAAAATGCCTTTATAGGAAGAGAGAGGAAGTCTGGTACATGAGTGGCTGAGGAAGCCACTTTTGCTGTAGTTAAGGCCTGGGAACTCTACTTTGAACCTTAACTTGCTATCAAGTTGTATGTAGGTTCCTCTTCTGAAATGGCAAATGTTTCTAGTAATATATGCTAAGATCTTGGAGGTTACTGCTTATAGTGATTGGTGTTGAAGGTTGTGTCTTACTTGTAACTCATGGGATGCATGTGTCCCCAGGATAGCTATGAAGGTGGCCTAGCATGGTTTATAGATGACATCATGTCACAGTGCTGAAGGACTGGACACCCTTGTTAGAGAAGAATAAAGTGCAACACCATTGATTTCATTTTCACAGTAGTTTTCAACTGGGAGTCATCTTGTCTCCCCAGGCGACATTTGGTAAAGTCTAAAGGCATTTGGCTTGTCACAGCTGGAGTGATCACTGGCATCTAGGAAGTAGAGGCCAGAAATGTCACTCAGCACTCCATCAGTGCTCAAGATGGTGACTATCAATAATTTCCGCCAGATATCTAGCCCAGATTGAGAAGCCCCAAGTTCTGCTGTCACATTAAGGAGTTTACTCCCTTTTGGTTCTCTATGACTGTTAGCCAAACAGATTTTTCCTCTGTGAGCTGGAAAGGTGCTAGCAAAGCGGTATCATTCTGGAGGGATGCGGGGTCTGGTCCTGGTTTGAGCTGTATCCTGAACCTCTAGTGAGTGGTGCCCACAACCAAAGCAGGGTTCCTGCCCCTCCTGTGCATTGTTTCCCAGCCTTGAAATGCTAATGAGATTGGAGACAGGTTTTTACATTGTGAGAAGTGGATGATGGGCAGATTGGTAACCAGGGCAAAGTATTTTTGTTTTAAGCCACTCTTCTGAGTGCTTTTTTTGTGTAAAATATTTTTATTTGGAGAGGTGAGTTTTGAGGATTTTAGTAACAGTGCATCCATTTTGCTGAACTTCCATTTTGGGCTCAAGAAGGCAGGTGTGTGATTATCATCGTCACTGACAGTGACCCCTTCTTGCCTGGTACTGTGCAGAATGCCTAAAAAGGACACTCAGAGAATCCTGTATTGAGTCTGAGGGAAGGCTTTGGTTAGCATGCTTGTTAGGAGGTAGGGACCCAGGAAATATGGTGCTTTGGACAAATTCATAAATGTATGAGGAAGCACAAAAGATGTAAACCTTTTGCTTAGAAATGTTTGTCTTAATTAAGTTTGCATGTAACTGTTGTTATTGGTATCATTTAATGGTTTGCACCTGTGGCTTAGCTGCTAAGAAGAGGGCTTGATTCTTTGTTTTAATGTATGCATTTGTTTATTTCCTACACTATATAATCTAAATAATCTTTATAATCTAAAGAAGCGGACCCACTGTGGTGGGGTGACCTCGGGATTCTTGGCACTGTCTTTCTTTCTGCATTCATCTCTGTGTGTGCATGGTGGCAGCTCTGACTACAGAGCAAGCAAAAACCGGGAGAAGAGAGCCTGGAACCCAAGGCTTTCACTGCCCCGGGTAGAAGGAGCCCAGAACCAGTCTTCTGTAGGTGGAATAGTTCGTAGAGGAGCAAAACAATTGTATCCGTTGTCTTGTCTTAAGTGAAAAAATTTTGAACTTTAATCTGTTTTTGTGACCTTGAGGCCTATTTAAGAAAAAGGAAAAGTAACTGCAGCCCACAGGTATATTTTACACCAATGTAGTGCTTGGTGCTTCATAATGTCGATCCATGTAAGTACTGTTGACTCGGTTCCCTAATTGCCAGCTCTAGAAGCAACGTGCCGTGGATACCCTGGCAGAGTGGTGCAAACAGATGACAGGAGAGGCCAGTGAGATGCCACTCGTGTAGCTGTCACTGGACATCAGCGTCTCCTTGACTCAGTCCAGAAGCCCTGCTCTGAAAACCAGGAGAAGAAAATATTCAGGGATAGTGGATTGCTGGGGAAGTAGGTCTGTTTGCCAGGGCCGACCTGATCATGATGTAGAGTGCAAGAGACCTCTAGTACTTTTTCCAGAATCAATCAGCCACCGAGCTGCAGCCAGCCAGCTAGCCGGGGCTAGCTTCGGCCTCTGGCTGCTCTGGCTTACATGCACATGCCGTGACTCTACTGAGATGGTTTTTAAGACAGACCCTGTTTACTGTTTGTATGCGTACGTTTGTGGTTGTGGCTCCAGTTCCCAGTGGGGAGGTAGGGAAATGCATCCCAGCGATTCTCACCCAGTCCCGCTGGACTAGCACTAACCTGGAAGGCACACATCGGTCTCTGAGGACGTTTCATGCACTGCTTCCAGCAGAGGGGTGACAGTCTCAGAGCAGAAACAAATTTAGTGGGTGACTGTGCTTCCTATGGTAAAACTAACTTAGTCCTTTAAAAGTTTTCATAGGAGAGAAATTTTAGATCTCCTTAATTTTGTGTTCATAAATGTTCCATGTCTACCTGTTGTATGAAGTTTGAGTTAATTTTATAATTCTTTGTAACTAAAATTGCCTAGAATGAATACTGAGGGTTTAAACTTTATTATTTGTTACCTTTAAAGTTAAGTTGCTCATCAAAGAATCTGAACTATCAAGACAATAGCAAAATTATCTTAAGTGTCTAGCAAGCCAAAAATAGAAAAAAAATTCCATAGATTTATCTTTGGAAATCATGTTAAAACCTAGCATTTTGAGGTTCTTTGCGGGAGGTGAGTTCCTTTTAGAGATAGAGCTTAAGATTCTCTTTGGGGTATATTGGACATTTTGAGTCTTAAAAGAACTTGCTTTTCTATTTTTATTCTTAAAGAATTTATGTATTTGTGTGTGCGTATGTGTGTGAGTGTGTGTGCATGTGTGTGTGTGTGTGTGTGTGTGTGTGTGTGTGTGTGTGTGTATGTGTCTGCACACTCGTCTGTGCCTTCAGGTGGAAGCTGGGAGAGGGCCTTGACTGACTCCTATCTCTCTCTACCTATCCCTTTGAAGGTCTTTCCCTACACCGAGGCTTTATGCTTTTCTCAGTGGGCTGGAAGCCAGCAAGCCCCAGAGACCCTCCTGTCTGTGTCCCGCTTGGTGCTGAGGTTACAGCTGTAGTAAGATGCCTGGCTTCTTGTGTAGGTGCTGGGATCTGAACTCTGGTCCTCATGTTTGTACGGATGGTGCTCTTAACTTCCGGGCCATCTCTCTGGCACACATAATTTTTTTTTAATTGTTTTACTATTATACCAGTGAATGAGATGCCCAATACATTTATTCTTTTGTTAATCTGTATACATTATGTATGTGTGTGTGTTGTGTGTTGTATGTACGTGTATGTTTGTGTATGTGTGTGTGTTGTGTATATGCGTATGTTTGTGTATATACATGAAACAATGTTTTCTTCTCTTACAGAATTAAATGTGAGAGAATCTGATATCAGAGTGTGTGATGAATCATCCTGTAAATATGGAGGTGTCTGCAAAGAAGATGGAGATGGTTTGAAATGTGCATGCCAATTTCAGGTGAGAAAACCAAAATGAACTATTTTAATTTTTTTCTCCCTCTTTTATAATAATCCTACATTCTTCAGATAAACAGCACACAGCTCCTTGGGCCCCACAGGAAGTTCTCCTCACAGCCCACTCGTTCTGTCTTGCCAGGTGAAGTCCTGTTGTTACTTGTGCTTTCTGTGTTTGGTTTGAGAAATTAAAGGGGTCCGACTGACTGTGCTAGATGTGAACACGTGTGGGAAGGACGTTCAAGTCATATCCGAGTATGAGCTTTGCCACCGTCGGGAAAGGGCAGGTGCTGCAGCAGCGGCCGCCTCTCAGTGAGCAGGTTGGCACGATCTCCTTTTTCCGTTGGCCTGGTTCCTCTCCTCTTCCCCCTAACACCCCCCCCCCTCCCCGTTACTTTTGCAGCTCTTTAGAACCAAGATGAAGTAGAGCCTCAGGAGAGTCAGGGTTAGAGATGGGCTGGAAATTGGAACCCTAACCCAAGAGCATGGTGCCTTAGCATTTCCTTCTGGAATTGAGTTGTGCTGTTAGTGTATGAAAAGCAAAAAAGAGAAGTGGAGAGTGTGACTTATTATTTTTTTATTTCACGTGCATTGGTGTTTTGCCTGCACTTATGTCTGTGTGAGGATGTTGAATCCCCTGGAACTGGAGTTACAGACAGTTGTGAGCTGCCATGTGGGTTCTGGAACTTGAACTCAGGTCCTCTGGAAGAGCAGCCAGTGCTCTTAACTGCTGAGCCCTCTCTCCAGCCCTGTTTACCCATCTTCTTTGATTAAATTATAATCTAGCTGTAGACTACCCTTGTTCAGAATTGGAGGTGAGGTACAGAAGGAGCTTGGCTGGTTTTTGCTGATAGTCTTGTTCTAACTAAGCGTGCCATTTGGAGTTTTGAGGGGAGGACGGGCTTTGGAAGGCAGGCCTGCGGCCGAGCGGAGTTAGTGTTTCTGGTAACCCAGTGACCTCAGGCAACTGTGTGTCCTCATTTTCTCACGGGTGTTCCATCTGAACAAAGAAGGCACATTTCCTACCTGTAGGATGCAGTAAGAACCAGAGGGAAAGAGCGCTTGTGTTGGAAAACTTCTTTGAATACTGTCAATCATCACGGTACTCCATTAGAAGGAGTGGAGGATGGAAATAATGGGGATGGGTAGCTGTGTATACTGCTATTGACGACCCAGTCAGGTTCTCAGGGTCAAAGAGGCGTTTCATTCCCTTCGACAGAGCGATACTTCTGTGGGGGCAGCTCCACAATAGCCACTTTCTTCCACGCTTGCTTAGCCTGCTTTGGCTGGCTTCACACCCTTGCTGCCCCTTGGCTGGGGACATCAGTTCCTTCTGTGCCTGCCTTTCCATGAGGCTCTTTCATTTCCGCGGAGCTGGCCTTATATTCTGCTTTCCTTCAGTTTTTGCAAGCCCTTGAGATTTTTTAAAGATTATATATATAAAGGAGCCTTTTCAATGTCCTTGAACAGCTAAAAAAAAAATCTTTCCATGATCTGCCTTAAATCCTTTGGTTCTTAACCTGTGGCGAAGCAGGAAGAGAAATACAAGTGAGGAGGTGAGATCAGTAGATGCTTTTCCAGGCTTGCTGGATGCTGCGTTTTTAGGCTGGATGCTAAAGATGTTTAAAGACACTTTCTGCGCCTTGTAGGGCAAACCGCCTAAGGGTTTAAAGCATGTTTTTTTTTTTTTCCCTCCTGCTGAGGAATCCTTCCTTTGCCTGCTCTGCTGTCTTCCTATAAGATCATAGATCTGTTCATAAAACCCGATTATTATTGGCAAGCTTAAAAAAATGGCTTGATATGTCTATTAGGCATATCTCTGCTGTGTAAATATTAACAGTGATAATCAAATCGTTTGAAAGATTGCTTATAATTCTGCCCACTTTCAGTGCTAATACAAGCTTCTGGAGCATGATTTAAGTTCCTTTCACAGAAAGTAGAATTGTATAATATAACTGCAAATTTTGTTAGCTGGCTAATAAAAGCTATTGTCTTGCTCCTCATATAAACAAAGCCACTTACTAATTATATGCATAGTAAAATTAATAGTACACCTTTCCCTTAAGACTTAGTGCCTCTAACTTTTCCCTAGTTTTCTTTCTTCCTTGTTGTATTTAGAGTTCTGT
This sequence comes from Peromyscus aztecus, assembly GCA_902168405.1. Taxonomy (NCBI): domain Eukaryota; kingdom Metazoa; phylum Chordata; class Mammalia; order Rodentia; family Cricetidae; genus Peromyscus; species Peromyscus aztecus. The sequence continues at coordinate 7,516 of CABHPQ010199519.1, read as the reverse complement.
GGGCTGTCTTCCTGTGTTTGTGTCTGATTTTAATAGCTTACATGGTCTCTGTCTCTTACTAGACCTTTGTACTGGAGTGTTCCACAGGAATAGAAACAGCAGGGTACCTGCACATGAATTTGTGTGAGAGAGTTGGAGAAAGGACTAGTGACGAATTAGCTTATTTGATTATAGAAGCTGAGATCCCACAGCGTTTAGGGCTGAAGACCCGGAATGGGTGTGAAGAAATGGAGTGGTGTGAGTCCCTGTCTGAAGACTGAAGACCATGCCTCAGTCCAGCCAGAGGGAAGAGCGTTCCCTCCACCATTTTGTTCTGTTTGGTTTCTCAACAAATTGGATAACGCATATCACCCGGGGGAGGGCAGCCTGCCTTCCTTGGTTCACTGATTGCAGTGCTAATTTCATTTGTAAATGTCCTCACAGACATATCCAGAAATAATTTTAAATCCGGGCACCCCAGGGCCTCGTCAGGTTGCCACATGAAATTAACCATCACAGCTATGTTCGTCCTACTTTCCTTGCTGTGACAGAGTACACAAGCAGAGCAACAGCATGGGGAAAGGCCCATTTATTTTCTTAGTTATTGGAGAGGCTTATTTTGGTGCACGTTTTCAGAGGTTCAGTCCATCATGGTGTGGCGGGGTAGACAGGGTCACATGATGGTGTCCAGGAAATAGGAGGAACTAGTGTTCGTGGACTTCTTCCTCCCCGTCCTGGTCTCCTCAGGCCCCCAGTCTATTGGGTGGTACTACTGTATTCAGGGATGGCCTTTCCCCTAAGGACATGTCCAGACATGTGCTTTAGTAAGCTTCTAGGTACCTATCAGTCAATCAAGTTGACAATCAAGATGAACTCTCCCGGCAACCTACTTGTTTTATTGTGACCCACACAGTTCCTGGCACCCAGTAGGTGCACAAGTGCTTGAATGGATGTAGTTCCAGAGTTGTATAGTGCTGTATCTTTCAAACAGCTTCAAATAGCTGGCAGTATCATCACAACCTTAATAACAGGGAGATTGCTTTCCTCATCAAAGGTGGCAGAGTCAGCATCAGTCTGAAGGTTTTAACATTGCTGGATCCCTTCATTTGTCCATAAGTTTACTTGGGGGGAGGGGCTTCCGAGAGAGACCCAAGAATGATGAAGGAAGAACAGATCTTCTTTCCCATCTCAGGTTCACTCTGAGGTATGTGCTTGAGACTGATTGCGGTCATGTTAGGACCCTTGCTCACTATCACCAAGTGATTTATGGGTGAGACTGAATAATTTGTGTGTAGTGTCTAAAGTACATCACTGGGAGCAAGCGTGACTCTTCCACCTAGTAGCTGTGCTCCTGTATAAGTACTCAAGACTTCAAAATGACAGCAACAGCAGCAGCCCCCACTAATATTCACCATGGCCAGATGGGAACGCCGTAGATAGCTTTCCCTTATTTAATCCTCATAACATTATTTGAGAGGATCTATAAGAGTTGCCTTTAGACGGATGGGGAACATGGTGCTGCTTTCATAGGGGTGATCGGCCAGGGATTTGGGACTTCAGAGCCGTGGCTCTGACTTTGTCATGGGCTTCATTGGTTGTTTAATATTTAAGTCCATAGGACATTTAAAGCTGCTGCCCAGTGCTTACTGGGATACTGTTTTATAAATGTTAAAGTTTCCAGTCCTATCAAACTCAAAACTCCTTCAATCACCAGTAGCTTATGTTCCATTTTTTTATTACCTTTAAATGAAATTCATAATGTAACCCACATAAACACATGATTAAAGAAATGAATGTGGTACAAAATTTTAATATAAAAGAAAAATAAAGGTCATTTATGATATGAATATTTCATAATTTACATGCTTTGGAATGATTATGTTAGAAGAAGACAATATAGTACTCAGGCACTTATATCTACTTATAATGAAGTTAGATTAAAAATATTCATAAGCAGTTTCATATACAAAGCCTTCCAAATAAAAATTTAATTTTAATAAAAGTTTGTGTAAGATTTTGCTGATATTGAACATATAGTAAAACCAACTTGGTTATAAGAGTTTGTTAGTTGGCAGTTGCTGAATTGTACTAATATGCCATATTTGTATTTCATACACTGAGACCAACCACTTAAAAAAGTAGATAATAGTAAAAGTAAATCTTGTTGATTGCAGAAAAATTGAGACACACAGAAAATTAAAGACATGATACGAAAATATATTGACACTTTCTTCTAGAATTTATGTGTATTTTTCTAAATGAGATTGAATGCAATGTATTTTCTTGCTACATTTCATTTTATATTATTTTGTAAATTTGCATTCAGCTTCACAGATAAATAATACTTTTTCTTTTTAAAAAAAGGACAAGTTGTGCATGATGGCACATGCCTGTAATCTCTGCACTGAAGTCAGGGGAGAGTTCCTTGCTTGCCTGGACTACATAGTGAGTCCCTGTCTGAAGAACTTCCACCTCCCAATTCTCATTTTCAGTATACAACCCTGATGGCTAATGAAGATCAATTTCTTTTATATATTAGTTGGCTGTTTATAATATTTTGTAAATATTTTGGCCCATTTAAAAAGAACATTTGCACTACTTTTATTTAAGAAACAGTGATAGCGTGTATCATATTGTGATACTTTCCCTAGATTTTGAAAGTTTATTTATGCTATTTTAAAAAATATATATTTAAAAAAAATTAAAATTATGTGTATGCAACTATGTCTCTATGTAGGTCCGTGCAGGTACTCATGGAATCCAGAAGATACTGGGTTGCCTGGAGCTGGAGTTACAGGCAGTTGTGAGCTGCCCAGTGTGGGTACTGGGAGCTCAACTCTGGTCCTCTGCAAGAGCAGGACATGCTCTTAACTGCTGAGCCAGCTCTCCAGCCCCCCATTTGTGCTATTTTTGACAAGTAGACGTTCTAAACTTTTTTAGCATGTAGAACCAGTGTCATTTTTCAAATATCACCATTTATCTTCATCCTCCTCATTCCTGTTTATCCTTCAGTGCACAGTTTGAATTCTACTTTCTCTGAGTAGGTTTTCCTTCAACACCCTAGCTTTTAGAACTGGAGGTCAGGCATTGCACTTCCTGTCTGACTGATTGATTCTAAATCACGTGATTCCAAATGCGATTTAGCTTTGCAATTTTTTTTTTCCTATTCTAACAACATTATAAGATCTCTGAGAACAGAGGTCGTGGTGTATTTCTTTGTCTTCCTGTTCCTTCCCTGGGACTTTACTACTGAATGTATTGAGTAAAGGAATTTAATGGTAAAGTGACATCACCTAAGCAGCTCTTTATAAACACTGTCACGGCTTTCCTCTATTTCTGTGGGTTTTCTTAGCAAACAAATACAGTAGGTTGCGTTTATTGGCAATTGGTAGTTATTTTCATTATGAATGTGAGACAAATCTAAGAGGCAGAGGCAGGTCCTCTTTGTTAAAAATCAAGTGCAGGGACAGCCTATGCTAGCAGTGGAAGAATGCCATCCAAGTGTGCTTTGGGGTTCATGAGTGTGAACTATGCCATTAATATTCATGCCTAGTTCTGAGAGTGAATTTTGTTTGTTTTTGCAGTGCCATACGAATTACATTCCTGTCTGTGGATCAAATGGGGATACTTATCAGAATGAATGTTTTCTCAGGAGGGCTGCTTGTAAGCACCAGAAAGACATAACAGTGGTGGCACGTGGACCTTGCTACTCCGGTATGTATGATGTTAGAAATGGTTCTGCCATATTTTCCTTTTTGTTTTTTGTTTTTTTTTGGTTTTCCAAGTCAGGGTTTCTCTGTGTAGCTTTGCGCCTCTCCTGGAACTCACTTGGTAGCCCAGGCTGGCCTCGAACTCACAGAGATCCACCTGGCTCTGCCTCCCGAGTGCTGGGATTAAAGGCGTGCGCCACCAACGCCCGGCTTTCTGCCATATTTTCCAAAAGGAGACTTGAGCCGGAAGTGTTTGGCTCCCATTGCCATGGGGATTGATTGTGATTGACGGAGTTTTATTCATATTTTATGTTACTGCTTCTTGATGGGGTGACTTTGGTATTGACTGTATGCCTGTTTTATGTGAGGATGTCACATATCCTTTGCTTGATAGCCCAAACGTTGAACATTGGAGTTGGGAACTGGCATGGGATAGGTTTATTTTTATTTATTTTTATTTTTGAGATGATTGTCTCTAGAAAGCCTCTATGAGCATTTCAGATTGTAGTTCTTTTCCAAATTCTTTTCTCCTTTCTACCCAGCACCCCAAACCACCTTATATATGCATATATGTGTGCAGGTACACTCCTCCATGTGTGGATGTGTGAAAACCAGAGGGAGACATCTGCTATCTTCTTTATTACTATTTTATTTATGGGTATGAGTGTTTCACCTGCTTGTCTGTAAGTGTACCACATCTGTGCAGAGCCGTAGAATGTCAGAAGAGGGTGTTGAATCTTTTGGAACTGGAGTTGCGGTTGCTGGGAAATAAACTCAGGTCCTCTGTGATGGCAGTAAGTGCTCTTAACCTCTGAGTGGTCTTCCAGCTCCTGCACCTTATTTCCTTGAGATACGGTCCCACTGCATCTGAAACCCCTCTTAGATAGTTAGACTGGCAGGCCAGGATGCTCCCAGGATCTGTCTTTCTTTCTCTGCCTCCCCAGTACTGGTGTTACTGGAGCATGCTTCCACATCAGGTTTTTTACACGGATGCTGGGTGTCCAAACTCAGATCCTCAGGCTGGATCGTGGTAGTGCTGTGGCTGGCCCTTATCCTGTGCGCTGTAGCTGACCCCCTCTTCAGTTCTCATGTAGAACTTGCTCCTTCCTTATAGATTCTCCTATCAGATATGCTCTAAATTACTGCCCAGAAACCTAGGTCAGATATCAGACTTCTTTGGACCAGGAGAACTTTTTTTTTTTTTTTTTTTTTTTTTTTACTGTACACAAAACAATTAGGTGCTGAGAGAAAGAAAGTACTGTGTTCTTGGGCTGTCATGTGATGTTGCTGGTAGGTGTCATGTGATGTCCACACATACTTCTATAAGTACATTGCGCTTCACAGGCTTGATCTAGACGTTTTTTGCGAATCTTTCTGATGCCACATTAATCATTTATGAGGAGCACGTGCTTACGACACCAAGCGCTTTGATTGGCAGTGAATGTAAAACAGGAGGTAGAGTGATCGGTTGCAAAGAACCCTGGACTAGGAGTGGAAGGCCTCACTTTAAAGTCATCTAAGCTTTTATTTACCACGGAACCTTGTGCAGGCCACTTGGACTGGCTGAGCTCCGTTTTTCTAAATCATTACATGGAGATTAGTCTTCTGGGCTTGTTAAGCTTGGGAATACCAAGGCCACGGGGTGCCCTGTTGGTGGTGTTTGCTAACTGGGCTGTGTTTTCATGTCACTTGGTCTTTCAAAGTTTTCTCTTCTGTGAGTTAGAAATATCTCCTCTTTCGGTTACCGAGAAAAGTCTTTTCTTAGGCTTTATGACTGGGCTCTGTCTCCTCTGAAGTCTTTCTCCTGTGACATCTCTGGGAAGTGTGTCAATGTCTTCTATGTACTTAAGCACGTAATATGCAGCGTTCCATTTATCTGACATACTTGCCCACAGCCACGTAAGTGCTTTCTCAACCAGAAGGTGATGTGTCCTGTCTAGGGAAGCATAACACCATGTCAGCGCTGAGATGGACTCATGGGTGTGTGTACTGCTGATAAAATTCTACAAGGAAAACGCTACTGTATTATCAGAGCAGTCATAGTGTGTTTAATGTATCTAGGAATTCTTAATGACCAAGGAAGTTGTGAAATTTTTAATATTTATTAAAATTGGACACAGCTTGCAAAAAAGGTTTAGGGTGAGTGTCTCATGTACTAGGAATGTGTCTTAATTATCTTTGTAGTCATAGCATTTATGCTCAGCACTTAATATGTATCCAATTAATGTACGTTGAATGAAAGGGAGAAGGGTTAGTTTTCCTAAGAAAATATGGTCGTAAGTTTTTACAAATTCCATTCTCCTTCTCCTCCTTTTCCATTCCTCCATTCTTTCCCACTTTCAGGAGACATCCTTAAGCGATTGATTAGATCAAAACTGAATGCAATTGAAAACTCCCCGCAAAAGCACACGGAGCTCATGCTCCCGTCACTGCCTGTGATGTGTGCTTTCTAATTCCCTCTGTTGCTGTATATCTTGGGGTTTGACTTTATTACTTGACTCAATTTGGAGGGAAGGGACCAGTATTGTTCTGTTATTCAGTATTCCATTCTAGAGACTATTTGAAGAATAGAATTATTTCTCTGGAGCCAAGAGATCATTTCCCCTGCAGAGTCCTGGCTAAAGTGTCAAAATCTTTATCTGCTATCTTTGTTTTATTTTTAATTTTTACAGCTCCATGCTGATGATATGACAGAATCCCCTATTTTCACCATGTGTTATATATTGGCTCTTTTGGCACTATAAAATAAAATTTTAGGGTTTGGGATGTGACTCAGTGGTAGTGATTGCCTAGCATGTACAAGGCCCGGCCCTACAAAAAACATTTTAAATTTGTGCATTAATTACATTTTATGCTGTTTTCTCTCTGAGATTTATCCTGAATAGATTTCCTAGAGGAAGTTAATTTTATCAGTACTATGCAGATTCAACCCTGAGGTTCTCCTCGCTAAACCTTAGGGATTTTTTTTTAAAGCCTTTTGGCCTCTGGTTTGTATCCACAAATTTGATTAAGAAGACTTTTGGAGCCAGGCTCAGCTTTTATCTTTCTAATAAAAGCAGTTTGTTCAGTATTCTTCTCCAGCCCTAACAAAATTAAAATTTCCTTTTACCTTTTAAATGAATGGGACAATCATTTCTGTTTAGCTGTCTATAGTACTTTTTAGTCATAGTGCATGGGATCTGGGTATTTCCTGGCCGTGCTGGCTTTGGAGATATAAAAAATATATTCAGTATATAAGAAATACTGGTGATTGTGTGTCTAGGTTACCTACTCAGTAGAGCAGAAAGCAGGCTATGAAAATAAACTTCGCTCTCAGAAATTTGAGAAAAGAAATATGGATGTCATAGTTTCAGTTTTAATAAGAAATGTTAATATCTGAGAAGACGGAATTCCTGGGAGAAATGTTTACACTTGCTGTTTTTCTTCTCAGATAATGGCTCTGGATCTGGAGAAGGAGGTGAGTTTCAAATACTTTGCTATTTTGAGACGGTTTTCATTTCGTAGCTCAGGCTGGCTTGGAACTCGCTTTGTAGTACAGGTTTCTCCTTGACCTCACGTCGGTCCTCAGGTCTCAGCCTCTGAAGTGCTGGGATTCCCAGGCATGACCCTCGGAGCCTAGCCCAGGTACGTCTTAAAGGTCTTTGTTTTCCTTTGATTTTTCTCAACAACTCTTGATACAATTCATACACCACAGGGCTCACTCATTTGAACTTTACAGCTCAAGGGCTTTCAGAATTTGCAGAGTTGTGGACTCATTGCCACCAGCAACCTTGCAGGAAGCCCTGCCCCCTGGCCACCGTGCCTACCTTGGCTGTCCCCTGCCCCCT
>CABHPQ010199517.1:0-68478 GCA_902168405.1 Peromyscus aztecus | reverse complement strand
GGGAGTGTGTATATGTGTGTGTGTGTGTGTGTGTGTGTGTGTGTGTGATGGTGATGATCTGGGGGACTGAGGATAAGGGCCTGAGGACTGACCATGTGTTGGGTGGGTGGGTGGGTGGGTGGGGGTTCTTCCTTAGGGCACCCGGGGTCTCCGAGAGGTCATTTGGGTAAAAGGAAGGAGTGGTTATGTTTGTCCTTTGGGTTCAGGGGCGCAGTGGTGCTTGCGCTGTCCACTGTCCACTGTGAATCTGGGCAGTAGGGAGTCTCAGGAGGACCCAGGAAGTGTTTTGTATGTTGTGTATGGACAAAGCCTGGGGCTCAGGTATCCACTCTGGAGTACGCATTTAGGAGGGAGAGAGTCCAGTAGTGAACCCAGTTTGACAGAGGGAGGGAGCTAGGGAGTCATCTTGTGTGGGATTTGGGTATGAAAGGTAATTAGGTCTCAGAGAGTGCCCTGTGTTGCTAGTGTAACCCCGGGTTAATTAAAGTGGTGTAGAAGAGAGAGAATGGTGTTGTGTGTGTTTTGCAGGACGGCCTGGAGATTGGCAGCCAGGGGAGCCAGGGAGTGAGTGACCTCTCCCCTCTCTCCAAGGCTGCCTGCCCTCCCACAGCTGTTGGAAACAAAGAGCTTGCTGGGGTTTTAATGGATGACACAGGGGAGGAGGGGGCCGGGCAGTAAAAGTTCCCCCATCCATTCTGAAGGAGTCCCCGAGGAGCCAGGAGATTCAGGCCCTGGGGCAAGGAGAGACTTCCAGGTCCTCTTTGGGGGAGGGCAGGTCCTCCTGCAGCTGGCCCAGCAGACCTAATAAGTCAGCCCCTGCTCACTTGGGCTTTCATCTTCCTCAGCCCAGCACTTGTTCTTTTAACTAGGGTTGAGGTGGGGAGGAGAGTGCACCTGAGAGAGGCTGTGAGCTTGCTAGCCCGCCTGCCAGACAGCCTTGTCCCTGGGGGTTCTGGAAGGGGCTTTGTTTATGGGACAGTGATTTAGAGACCAGAGGGTTTATGCTGGCCTGCTGGTTAGGTTAGGTTTTTGTTTTTTTTTTTTGGGGGGGGGAGCCCAAACACCAAACACCTTTTTAGTAATTTTCACATGGTAAGTTTTATGAGGGGGGATGGGTTTGAGAACTGTTAACAATGGCATATCCATTAAAAGCATTTCCACCCATAAAATCTCTTCTGTTTTTCTAATAGCAGTTGGGATGAGATAATGCTTTATAGCAAGCAATCAGTCTTTATCTAAGAATATAAGCTGTTTGTATATCAGAGTGGCTTTTTTGAGGCAGCAAATAATGGTTATCATTTGTAGGTGATCACACTATGTCAAAATATTTTACTTGTGGTGTGTTATGGTTATTTGTGTGTGTGTGTGGGTGGGGGTGTTGACTAACCTCATTTGTCCTTAGCAAAGCATAGTATTTGTTGATGGGTGTTTTTGTGTGCTCTTTCTGATTCTTTAGTGCATAGGTAAGTGTTTAGGAAGGGCACAGGGGACTGGACCCTCACATGGTGTGGGGAAAAGGGGCTCATCTGAAGGCCATAGCCATTGCTGCATAGCTCACGTTTGGGGAAAATTGCTTGATTTTTCTTAGTTTCTTCAATTAAAACAGACTTGGACTTAATAGCTTCCTTTAGGAATGTTTGTCACTGATATAAATGCAAATAAATTAAACTGTTCAAATGTTTTCATGGGATAATGTATACTTTAATAATAATTCTAGATCTAAAACTGGTTTAAATGATATATGCAGGTTCTTTTTTATGAACTAATATTTTATTTTTATTTTACATGTTTTACCTACATGTATGTACATTACATTCATGCAGAGCCTGCAGAGGCCAGAAGAGGGCAGGAGAAGATGATTCCCCTCAACTGAGCTATCCACCATGTGGGTGCTGGGAACTGAACTCAGGTCCTCTGCAAGAGCAGCAAGTTCTCCTAATGTCTGGGCCATCTCTCCAATACATATTGGCAGATTTGTGTTACAACTGTCTGGGATGAAGAAAAGATTCACAAGGGAAATGCACATGTTAGTTGACAAATTTGAGAACTGTAACAATCTGGTATGGGCACACTATACATATGTGTTAATACAGCTTGAGATTGCACACCCTTGTGTTATCATGTAAACTGAAGTTAACCCAGGATGGATTTGAGCTTTAAAATCTGAATACTGGCCTTGGACTCCCTGTTGTTTTTCTTTGGTCCATTATTTCAGACTTATGTAATCTTTAATGGAGTCTGAGTCTGTCAGGCTGTGTGTGCGGGGTTACTCAGAGCTTTGTGGCATTTGTAAATATGAAGATGAGTCTATGAGTCTATGTTTTTTTTTTATCAAAAGTTATATAGATATGGGAAGGATGGGGTACTGCAGGGTTTTACTGGAAGTTTGTTGAGTGTTAGTTAACCCAACTTTCAAGCTGTGCATCCCCTTCGTTGAGTTTAATAGATTTTCAAGCTTTTGGTGTTCAACATTTTCCATCTTGTTAGACTGTGCCATTCTCCATTTTTCCATTCTAGCGGAAAAGCAAATGCCCTATATATAGAACATGCTTTCATAAGGAATTTAAACCCCCCCTCCCCATTCTAGAAAATTCCAGCATCTGGGTCACAAGTTTACCCATAGACAATTTTCTGTATCTGTGTGACCCTCCCCCTTTCTTTTTTAAATGGAGGGTGTGTTCTTTAATTTCTGGCCAGAAGGCTTCTTATCAAGATAGTGTAAATATTTGGCAGTATTTTTAAAGTATGGTCTGAAAGTTTTTCTCAGTATCACTGAGCACAATTGGTTCACCCAGGAAATGTATTTTGGAGTAGGCTCTATGTTCTGCGGCTGTTCAGGGTGCATGCCAGTTACCTTAGGTGTTCTTCCCTTTGTCAGAGTCCTAAGCTCAGAGCATGCTCCTTTAAGGCAGCCTGTGCGGTCCTGGGAGCATCTTCCCTAAGCTGCAGGCCTTTGCCTCGCTCATCTGTGTGAGCTCTTTTTATTAGTCTCTGCACAGTGCTCCACTCACTCTGGACTTTAGGCTTTAGTGTTTTGTTTTGTTTTTCTTTGATCTTGCATCTTTTTATTTATAGTTACCCTTTAAACATCTAATTTATGAGGAAGCTCTCTGTTTATCCAAAGAGAAAAATTGTAGCCATTATGTGACATTTGTGAAGATGAACTTAAGCTCAAGAGACTAGATAACCTTAGATAACATTTCCCCCCACTTGTAATAGGAGCGGGTGGTCCTTTTTGGCTTTGGGGGCTTTATGGGTATTTGGAAAAACAAATGAGGCTAAGTATATGAAACATTTCTAGATCAGGGAGTGTGGTTAAAGAGGGAGAAAGCACAGACCAGCAAGTGGCATTCAGTGATAGACAGAAGACAGAGAATTTGAACTGGGTTTAAAAAATGTCAGGAAAGTTAGAAGTGGGTCCTCTAGATGGTATGTGGTGGTAAGAGCCTTACAAATAGACTGCGTAAATGTCAGGTTAACAGAAGGGCCTTGTCAGTGGTCATTCAGAATTCTGGGGCACAGACAATGAGTTTTCTAGTTAGTGTACTGTTTGAGGTCTCTGGTATGTAAAATATGGTTATTAATTAATTAATTTACTTAGTGAACCTTGAGTGAGTCTGGGTAGTTTACATACCAGATATTAAGATATGAGAGGCCATCCCTACCCTCAGAGTAGTCAGAATAGGCGTGATGATCCTCTTACAAAACATGTACGCTGGAAATTCCTACCTAGTACATCTGGATCTACCTCTCCCCCTGTCAATAAGCATTTATTGACTACTAACACTAATTAGAATTAAAAAAAAGTTCAGTAAGAATAGTATAGTAACAAAATCGCCACTAATTCTGTAACATTTTTTCATCCTGAAAAGAAACCTTCTGCTGTTGACAGCCATCCCTCTCCCCAGCCACTGGCTGCGATCAGTCTGTGTTGGGTCACTGTGGATTTGCTTATTCTGGAACTACAAGGAAGTGGAATCACACCTTATGACGTCCACTGCATCCAACTTCTTTTACTTAATATGGTCTTTTCAACATTCATCCATGTATTAGAACTACATTCCTTTTTAGGGCTGCATAGTATTCTGTCGTATGGATGTGGTAGCATTTGTGCATCCATTCCTGCTGTCTCCATCTCTTGGGGGTACACTGGATGGAGTTGGTGGCTCACATAGTGACTCATATCTTTTACTTACCGAGGAACTGCAAAACCATGCTCTGAAGTTTCTGTCCCTTTACATTCTCACTGGCAATGTGCGAGGGTTCCAGTTTCTCCATGTGCTCCCTAGCATTTGCGTCTGTCTGTCTGATTACAGCCATCCTGGTGGGTGTGAAATTGTGTGTCAGCATGGTTTTGATTTGCATTTTCCCAATGGCAAATGAGGTTAAACATCTTTTTATGTACTTACTGGTCATTTGTAAATCTTATTTGGTGAATGGAAATACCTACTTAAGTCTTCTTCTGGCCTTCCTTTTGACATCTCAAGTTAGCCAATCTCCATACTTAGGAAGGTTCACAACACACATCCAGGTGATAAAACCTGTGTGCTATTTACTTCCCTTGCCTACCAAGAATCAGGTCTGTTTGTTCTCAAACCTGTTTATACCTACAGCACTTGTGAGTGTAATTTAATAAGTGTTCCTCAGATTAAGAAGTACAGATATGAAAAGCTATTTTGTGAAATGCTTAGAAAGACTTGATAAAGGGAAGAGATGGAAAGGATTGCCTTTGAATGAATTTGATTTGAGATCAAGACAACAGAAACAGTTTTGGATTCCCCAGGAAACATTACAAGTATTTTTCAGACCTCTGCTTTCCTGAAAGGAACACGACATCATAGGTAACTGGATTGTTAGTGTGGGTTTATTGAAGAAGACAGGGAACTATTTTCCCCAGAGTCCTATACAAAGAAGAGGTCTGGGTGAGCTGTTGGGAAGTGAACGCATGTTTACATACTTTGGTTAACACAAAACTATCATTTTTTACTGAAGATAGATTTTTTTGCATACAATATGTTCTGATTATAGTTTCCCCTCCCCCATGCACCACCCAGTTCCTCCTCACCTGTCACTCTTGTGTGCCTTCAGAAAGGGAGGTCCCCCTGCACAGAATGCCTGGAGGAAGGTTTGCTAACAGCTGAGGAATTGCAGTCCTTATTGGTGGGCATTAGGGTGAGGGGCATTTGAGTCAGACCTTGACGAGTGGAAGGTCACCTGGAAACACTAGGGGCACTTTCCCCTGGGGCCTTTGCTGTTGATGTTCCTTTCCTCTGGAACCTTCTGGTCCCAGTCATGTAGCCCCTCACCTCCTTCAAGTATTTGCCTTCCAACATGGCTGCCTTCAGCACCTTCTGTAATCTCTCTCCCCTTCCTATTGTCCATCATGCTGTTTTTCTTTCTTTATGAGTTCTATATTGAAGGTATTTTTGTCTGTTTTATTCACTTAGACCACACTGTCCCTAGAATGGCACCTGACACAGTTCAGTTGCCCACTGCATATTTATTTGCAGAACGGTGTAACGATCAAATAAACGAGGCATCTGAGGAGAGATGGGAGGGGTGTCTCTAGGTTGAGGGAATGGCTCTAGAAAAGGCACAGGATGGGAAAGTGGAGGTGGGATTTCAGGAGGATTGCCTGTGCTGTCCCAATAACGATTGCCACTTTAGGAGACAAACCTGGGCAACTGTGAGGGGTTACCTAGGTTAGAGATGCTCCTGGGTACTTACTTGTTGGGATTGTCTTGATTAGGTTAATTGAGGTGGGAAGACCTGTCCTTAAGGGGGGAGGCATCGTTTCCTAGAGGAGAAGGAAGCTGAGCACCAGCACTCAACCATCTCTACTTCCAGTCTGGAAGATGCCTGTGAACAGCTCCCTCCCCTCCCCGCACAGGGTTTCTCTGTGTAGTTTTGGGTAACTGTTGCCTTGCTTGCGGACCTTGACCTACAGGTCCCCCTTTTATTAAAAAATGAGCTTCTGACTTGGGTTGCTTGGGACATCAGCAGGTCACCTTATCCGTCATGGAGACGCCTGCCCAGGCCATACAGGTGCTCTGTCTTAGGTTGGTGACTGCCCCCCAGGTATTACCCATCTCTGAATACTCGTTATCATACAGGCTCAATTGTGTGTGAGCTGCATCGTTAATTGCTGCCAAAGATCTCAAAGTGGCACTGGGCTTGCAATCTGTGTGTTCAATACAGAAAAGACCAACAGAGGTCCTATCTCACCCATAGCCAGTAGGCTAAAGGCAACTGAGACATTCCCTTCCTTAACGAGCAATACTGTACGTTCGAGTCCTTGTAAGATAGTATCCCAAAAGCAACTGGAACTTGAGTTTATAAATTTATAATTTTCAAAGCCAATCGTTTCTTCCTGTTCTTAACCCTTTTCTTGAATCCATCTCTTCTTTATCTTTGAAACTTACTCTACTATCTGGTTATAACATTTTCCTTAAAATTCCCTAAAGATAGTCTTATATTTATTTTCCCTACATTTTCTTCATTTCGCTTTGGCACGTCCTCTTTTTACACTTTGCCTTTTCTTTTTTTCCTTCCTTTCTAAATTTGTTACATTCCATTTTTTAAATACTAAGGCATTTATGGTTACATCCCACTTATGGTTATAAAGTACATGAACTTAGGTGTGTTAGTTTGCTTAGTGATTGTGTGTTATGGTCTGAGAATGTGCTGGTGTTTTTCTGGGTTTGACTATATTAAAAGTAGGTGGATATTGACATCATGGTATGAAAACAAATTTTATGAATGATTTATACTCTACTAGGAAAAGAAGTTGTCTTCTCAGTTTCCATGTTAATTCTTATTTTACTAAAAATTCTCAGTTTCAGGAGGGGGAGTCGCAGGAGTGCACCCACATTCTCTAGCTGAGGTCTTACACCTTTCCGTGGTTACCCTCACTTTGTGTATCTGCTATTTTCTTACCGATTTTCCATTTGCCTGCCCTTCTGTCTCTATTTTCTTTATGAACCTAACTCTGCTAAACTGGCTTCCCATAAAGGGAAAGATTTAATTTAGTTTTTTGAAGGTCTGCTCTATTTTTGTTTCTATGTGTGTATGTGCACGTGCATGTAGGTGCCCACAGAAGCCAGAAGAGGGCGTGGTATCCCGTGGAGCTGGAGTTACAGGCAATTGTCAGTCTGTGGATGTGAGTGCTGGGAACTGAACTCCCAGGTCCTCTGGACGAGCAGCAGGTGCTCTTAACCACTGAGCCATTTGCTTCTAATTCCCTCTTTGTATTAGTCGGTGCATTCTGTGTGTGTGTGTGTGTGTGTGTGTGTGTGTGTGTGTGTGTGAATAGTACGAATGTGTCCATGTTCATAGGGAGAGTCTGTGTGTGGAGCCAGAGGTGGATATAGAGTGTCTCCTCAGTCACTTTCTGCCTAATTGTTGAGACAGGGTCTCTGACCCTGGAGATCGCTGTTGAGGCTGTGCTGGCTAGGTCTCTGCCTCTCCAGTGCTGCGTTACCGATACCCACCTCCACACCTGGCTGTTATGGGGGTGCTGGGGATCTGAACCCAGGCCTTCATGTTTCCTAACACTTTACTCACTGAGTCAGCCCCCCAGCCTCCCTATTAGTAAAATATTGAAACCTCCAAATATGACATAGATCTTTCAATAGGAGTTTTTGTTATTTTGTTTAGGAAATATACATTCAACTTTGTCTCATAATTTGTAGTACTTTTTGCCTTTGTTTATAGCTTACACTTTTTTGTAGGACATTTTAATGCCTTTTCTCCGGTTATAATGGCCAACTCTTTCTGGATTTATCTTTTTAGTTTTTCTGAGTTGGGTTATGTTTTCCAGTAGGATGTGGATCACTCTGCTCTCATAGGCCTCCAGCCTGTTCACACATGACATAATCAGTCAGGATGTGCGTGCTGCTCTTGGCCATTTGTGTTTTTGTGATGCTTGATGGGAAGGAGGACCCTGCAGGCAAGGTGCTCTGATACTGACTTACATGCATGAGGCATGGTCTCTCTATGTAGCCAAGGCTGGACCGATTTCGCCTCCCTGGTACTTGCACCACTATTCCAAGCTATCTCCCCCCCCCTTTTCTTTTTCTTTTTCTACGCAGGTTCTGCCAACATTGTCGTCATTTTTGTCTCCCCGAAAAGAAACTTTGTATTTGTTAGTGTTCTTAGAGTTTTAGGAAGAAAGCCCTGTTCTAGTAAGGAGATGATGAGCAGAGTGACCTTAATGGGCTTGGCGACCCTGGGAAATGTAGAGAGAGGTTTAGTGACCTGGGTCTGGCTGTGAGGGCCAGTGGGAGCTTTCCTGTTTTGTAGAAAAGGCAACCAAAAGGTAAGGGTTGGATGAGCATAGCAGTAATGAGTGTCTGACCCATCCATCTTCCATTTCTTCGACGTTTTTGTTTCCCTTTTTCTATTACAGCCAGCCATCTTCATTTAATTTGATATTTGTTATCTTAAATTTTTTCATACATATGTAGATTCTTTAATGGATTAAAAAAAATTAAATTTCTTTTTAAGTTTGGTGAGGTGGTGACTTCAACCCATTTAGGCTTCTTTAAATATGTAACAGAACTATTTTTATGCGTTATTATTAATTCTGTTATTAGCTTCTCTCTCGGGAGAGATCAGGGGTTTAGGAACTTGGCATAGTGCTCCTGTATTTTAGAATTATGTGTTTAAGTCATAAACTTTTTTCAGTCTATACATTGTGTTTGTTAGGTGACTTCATTTATTGTTAAACTTCATTTCTATTCAGATCTGTTTATCTATTTTTAGTGGTTAATCATGGACTCAAGAAACAGAGGCAGGTGGATCTCTCTGAGTTTGAGGACAACTTGGTCACTGTAGCAAATTCCAGGTTAGCTAAAACTACACAGTAAGACCCTATCAAGAACGTTTTCCCCCTCTTTTAGAGCAGTTAATACCATGCTCTCTCGTGCCAATTTGCAGTCTGTTTTTATATAGATTTTTTTTTTTTGGTCTCTGTGGGTGAGTTCTTGGGTTCTGGCCACCCCCTATTCTACTTAGTGTTACAGACACTAAGGGACAGAGGTTAGGAATAGAACCAGATGCCAATATTTGTATGTCAGATTTACTAACTTTTGGAAAATGTTTGATGGAGGCAGTATGTTAACTGCACTTAAAAATCCTAAAAAATGTATGTAAACAAATGCACTCACAAAGTAAAATGAGAGTATAACCATGTGTCATTTTTATCCTGCTTTTCTTTTTTACATCATGGTGGGTCTTGGTCTTTTTTTTATTAATTATTTCCTCTGTCTCTGTCTCTGTCTCTGTCTCTCTCTCTCTGTGTGTGTGTGTGTGTGTGTGTGTCTTTGTACCCATGGAGGTCGTATGTGGGTGTCAGATCCCCTAGAGCTGGAGTTACAGATGGTTATGAGCCGCCTGACATGGGCGCTGAAAACTGAACCCTGGTCCCCTACACAAGCCGCGAGTGTTCTTAGCCACTGAGTCATCTCTTCAGACCACTGGTCTTTCACATACTGTAATATCTGTGTAATTTTTTTAATCAATCATTCATTTATTTAATTCTAACAGATGGATACTTTAGGTTGGTGTTTGAAAAGATGAGCATGTTTTGATGTTGAGGCACGTGTGGATGGACCTAGCTACTGGGAAGCTGTTGTTGGAGGATCACTCAAGCCTCAGAATTCCAGGACAATCCTGGCAACACAAGACCCTGTCAAAACACAACCAAAGACAGCAGCAACAACAACAAAAATGTAGATATGGAAAAGATTTTCCATATATTGTTTTATATTTTGATTTTCTATCGTAATTTTCTAGAAATGAAATTGTTTGGTAAGAGGCTAAAACCAAGGTTTTAATATAATGGCCGTGAGAAGCCACTATATTATATTGCTGGATATTGGCTCATGGTTGGCTCCATGCTCATCTTTCATATCTTTCCCAGCACAGACGCTAACAACAATGAAGCGTCTGATATTACCGTGGCATTTTGCATGTTACATGCTGCTCTAACGTCCTTCTGTATCTTTAATCCTCCACCAGCATCTTAAGAGAGGCCCTGTCTCCCTTCTGCAGAGTGGTTAATTACTACGATCACACAGCTGATAAGTCAGAAGGTCGGGAGACTGCTGGAGGTGGAACCAGACTAAACGCCACATTGTAGTACTTGTTCGTGCTTGTCTCAGATCCCAATTTAAGTAGCATGATGGTTTAATCTGATTTACGGAAGGGTGATCTCTTTCTTGCCATTTAAAACCTGCAGTTGAGTGGGTTTTATATGCCCAAGATCATCATTACCTCCTATCCAAGAACATGTCTATCACTTCAGAGAGAAACCTGAGTCATAGTGGTAGTTCTGAACCACCAGTCCCATTAACTCCTTCCTTCCCCTCACGGCCACAGAGGCATGGTTTCTGTGACTTTCTGTGTTCTGGACATTTTATATAAGCAGAATCTTGTATTATGTGGCCTTTTTGTGTTTGGCTTCTTTCTCTCAGTGTATTTTCAAGGCTTCCCCGTGTTATAGCATACAATATTTTTGATTTGAAAAGTAATATAAGGTCATCATGAAACTAAAAATAATACTCCAGAAAAACAGACTAATAAAGAAACTCCAGATCTCTCCAAGAAAGAATTGAACTTCATAGATTTCTGTGTGAGCGCACGTTAATTTGTGTGTGGCATGATTCGTTTGTGGAGGTCAGAGGGCAACGTCAGGTGTCGGTCCTCACTTTCCACCTTGTTTGAGACCTGGTCTCTTTGAGTGTTTTCACCGTGCACACCAGGTGAGCTGGGCTGTGAGCTTGCAATTCTCATGTCTCTATCTCCTGTCTCAGTGTAGCAGTGCTAGGATCACAGAGGCTTGCACTGTGTGTCTGGTTTTTATGGGCTCTAGGGGTCCAAACTCAGGTCCTCACTTGCATGGCCAGTGCTTTTACATAGTGAGCCATCTTCCCTAGCCCTGAAAAATTCTTCTATAGACATTACAAAAACCTGGATTAAAAAAAGTTAGTTATTGTACACTTTTGGTGGCACTGGGGATTCGAACCCAGGGTTTTGTGCATGCTAGGTAACTGCACTACCATCGAACTCCATGTCTAGTCTGCATGTTGCACATAAAAAAAAAAAAAGCCTTTAAAAAAGCTAAAGGTATCATGTCAGGAAATGTAGAGATTTGTCATCATTATTTTTAATAAACACCATCATGGATTCACTTTATGCATCTGTGAGAGGAAAACACACAAGTTTGCCAAGCTAGTGTCTGTACCCTGGAGATCAGAACCGGGAGGGAAGGAGAAGAGAACATTGCTGGCCAGCATCCTGGGATTGCTGTCCAGCATCCTTGGGCCGGGACTGGGTGTGTTTACTGCTCAGCCTGGGATTCAGGTCTGTTCTCCCATCGGAACCTGCAGCGGTGTCCTCTGTCACCTTGCCGGGAGCATCCTGACACAGGCATTTAGAACTGAAGGAGGCAGCGGGGAAAGATGCGGGTGTGGAGGTGGGGGACTGCTAGGATGAAAGTGGTGTTTAGCTAAGGGGGGTGCATGAGAAGTACTGGAGGCAGATCACTGTGTGGCACCTGTGCGGACTCTTCCCTTTAAACACAGCTCAGAGAGGCCGCAGTCGTCTCTGCTGTTAACGCATTTTAACATCCGTGTAGACTGCATTTGCATTCTGGAATACTAAGTTCATTTTCTCCTGTCACCGTGTCCTGAGAGAAAGATAGGAACTGTAATAATAATGTTAATTTAGCCAACAAGTGAAAGAAAATTTAATTTCTAGTTCTTACGGTTGGCTGGAACGTGACGTCTTGATTTACCCTGACTTATGTTTTCAGTCATTGTGTCTTCAGAGGTGCCTCTCCAGATGGGTTGGGAGTAGAAGTCACGTCTAGGGAGGGGGCCGATCTTTGCTGTGTACTGTGTCTGCTTGTTGGAGGCACTGATGCTTTGAACATGGTATCTCGTTGAATCGCAAAGGCCAAGCGTGGGAACTTGGCCCTCATTGACCCCCACATTCCTGTTTTGCCCATGATGTAGCAAACTGCCTCTGGTTTGATTTGAAATCACATTGAGGCTCCCCGACCATTAAATAATGACTACTCTAGAAGCCTGAAAAGGGGAACAGTCATGCATTGTTGAACTGGTGGAAAACAGTTGCTGTCACTATTTTTTATTTTTTTTCCCCAACTGGGTTTTCCTGTATGGATATAAAAATAGAATGACACGTAAGTATAGTTTTATGTTCTGTTTTCATTTAAACATTCACAAAGTTATTATGAAATATTTGTGTATTATATAAAATAAATCTTTAAATTGGTATATAATATTCCATGGCTGTACCACACTGTTTCAGACAGGGGATATTTAACCTTTCCATATTTTTAATTTTCAGCATAGATAGGGCCATGGGATTGCTTAGCTGGCAGCTGGGTGCATATTCCAGAACATTATTTGGGGGGCTGAAACTACCTATGAGGGGCCGTTGTTTGGGTGGTTGTGCTTTTCTGAAAAGGGATGTTTTCCCTGAATACAAGTAACACATGGACAGTGATTATAAAGCTGTTGAAATTGTGTTTCTGAAGACAAGGTAACATCTTCGAATACGCCTTGTGAGAAATCAGCTGGGACTTAACCAGAGATGAAGGGAAGCTTTCAATGTTAATGAGGCCGCAGGAAGCATTCACATACATGCTTACCCTAGTTCTGCAGACTGGAGCTCAAACTGGATGAAAACAAGGAAATTGGGCGTTCCTAAGGTTGTGAAAGCTGTGCAGGTTTTGAAGTTAGCAGTGTGGTGGAGAATGCTGCCAGGGAGCAAGCCAGAAAGATAGTATGATAGATGGCCAAAGACAGAATGTTTTTGTATGTGGTAGGAACCCTCTTGCTGTATGGTTCAGTGGGGTTCTGATATTTGTGGGTTTTTTTTGTTTTTTTTTTTGAGAAAGTTTCTTTTAAGTGAGGAATCACAAAATGATTCATGAATGTATGGTATATTTTATTTTAAATTGAACATATATACTTATTAAATGACATTTTGAAAACAGGTATAGAATTTTCCCCTGAGAATAGTTTCTTCCTCCTTGAATAAAGCATATTCATAATTAATTACAGATTCCATTTTTCATTCCTTTGAAAAGAAACCTAAAGATTTGTGGATACAGAATTGTAAATGTGAGTCCATTTGTTTTTGAAGTAGCTCATCTTTTAGCTTTTATGGGAACAATTGATCTTCACTCCTATGAAATGTTGAAGCAACAAAATTATAACAATGTGTATGTGGGCTTAACTAGGTTGGGTGGCATTGAAACATAAAGCCATCTTCCTGTGATGGCGTCTAATGTGTTCCTGGCCTTCGGTAGAGTGTCTGTAGCCTTGAGGATTTCTTGTGCCATAGACCTTGGGTCTGTAGGCTCCAGAGAATGACGTACTTTGATTAATCTCGGTAGTTAAGAATGCATTGCTCTGGACTTGACAGTATACAATCAAAAAAGGATTGATCAAATGAGAAGTGGTCAGAATTGGAGGATAATAAAGATTATTCTAGAACTGAGGGAAACTGTCATCTGTTGTAGAAGGATCAAGAAAAGAGTTGGAAGGTCATTGAGATGGCTCAGTGGGTGAAGGTGCTTGCTCACAAGCCAATGACACTAGAACCCTATGATGGTTGTCCTCTGACCTCCCCATGTGTACTGTGGTATTCCCCTCCACCCCCCACCAAAGAAGTAAATGCAAAAAATAAAAAAAGGAAGACTTTAAAAAAAAAAGCTGTCGTATCATTAGAATGAAATTTTGTTGACTTTGAAGAAAATGCCTTTATAGGAAGAGAGAGGAAGTCTGGTACATGAGTGGCTGAGGAAGCCACTTTTGCTGTAGTTAAGGCCTGGGAACTCTACTTTGAACCTTAACTTGCTATCAAGTTGTATGTAGGTTCCTCTTCTGAAATGGCAAATGTTTCTAGTAATATATGCTAAGATCTTGGAGGTTACTGCTTATAGTGATTGGTGTTGAAGGTTGTGTCTTACTTGTAACTCATGGGATGCATGTGTCCCCAGGATAGCTATGAAGGTGGCCTAGCATGGTTTATAGATGACATCATGTCACAGTGCTGAAGGACTGGACACCCTTGTTAGAGAAGAATAAAGTGCAACACCATTGATTTCATTTTCACAGTAGTTTTCAACTGGGAGTCATCTTGTCTCCCCAGGCGACATTTGGTAAAGTCTAAAGGCATTTGGCTTGTCACAGCTGGAGTGATCACTGGCATCTAGGAAGTAGAGGCCAGAAATGTCACTCAACACTCCATCAATGCTCAAGATGGTGACTATCAATAATTTCCGCCAGATATCTAGCCCAGATTGAGAAGCCCCAAGTTCTGCTGTCACATTAAGGAGTTTACTCCCTTTTGGTTCTCTATGACTGTTAGCCAAACAGATTTTTCCTCTGTGAGCTGGAAAGGTGCTAGCAAAGCGGTATCATTCTGGAGGGATGCGGGGTCTGGTCCTGGTTTGAGCTGTATCCTGAACCTCTAGTGAGTGGTGCCCACAACCAAAGCAGGGTTCCTGCCCCTCCTGTGCATTGTTTCCCAGCCTTGAAATGCTAATGAGATTGGAGACAGGTTTTTACATTATGAGAAGTGGATGATGGGCAGATTGGTAACCAGGGCAAAGTATTTTTGTTTTAAGCCACTCTTCTGAGTGCTTTTTTTGTGTAAAATATTTTTATTTGGAGAGGTGAGTTTTGAGGATTTTAGTAACAGTGCATCCATTTTGCTGAACTTCCATTTTGGGCTCAAGAAGGCAGGTGTGTGATTATCATCGTCACTGACAGTGACCCCTTCTTGCCTGGTACTGTGCAGAATGCCTAAAAAGGACACTCAGAGAATCCTGTATTGAGTCTGAGGGAAGGCTTTGGTTAGCATGCTTGTTAGGAGGTAGGGACCCGGGAAGTATGGTGCTTTGGACAAATTCATAAATGTATGAGGAAGCACAAAAGATGTAAACCTTTTGCTTAGAAATGTTTGTCTTAATTAAGTTTGCATGTAACTGTTGTTATTGGTATCATTTAATGGTTTGCACCTGTGGCTTAGCTGCTAAGAAGAGGGCTTGATTCTTTGTTTTACTGTATGCATTTGTTTATCTCCTACACTATATAATCTAAATAATCTTTATAATCTAAAGAAGCGGACCCACTGTGGTGGGGTGACCTCGTGATTCTTGGCACTGTCTTTCTTTCTGCATTCATCTCTGTGTGGGTATGGTGGCAGCTCTGACTACAGAGCAAGCAAAAACCGGGAGAAGAGAGCCAGGAACCCAAGGCTTTCACTGCCCCGGGTAGAAGGAGCCCAGAACCAGTCTTCTGTAGGTGGAATAGTTTGTAGAGGAGCAAAACAATTGTATCCGTTGTCTTGTCTTAAGTGAAAAAATTTTGAACTTTAATCTGTTTTTGTGACCTTGAGGCCTATTTAAGAAAAAGGAAAAGTAACTGCAGCCCACAGGTATATTTTACACCAATGTAGTGCTTGGTGCTTCATAATGTCGATTCATGTAAGTACTGTTGACTCGGTTCCCTAATTGCCAGCTCTAGAAGCAACGTGCCGTGGATGCCCTGGCAGAGTGGTGCAAACAGATGACAGGAGAGGCCAGTGAGATGCCACTCGTGTAGCTGTCACTGGACATCAGCGTCTCCTTGACTCAGTCCAGAAGCCCTGCTCTGAAAACCAGGAGAAGAAAATATTCAGGGATAGTGGATTGCTGGGGAAGTAGGTCTGTTTGCCAGGGCCGACCTGATCATGATGTAGAGCGCAAGAGACCTCTAGTACTTTTTCCAGAATCAATCAGCCACCGAGCTGCAGCCAGCCAGCTAGCCGGGGCTAGCTTCGGCCTCTGGCTGCTCTGGCTTACATGCACATGCCGTGACTCTACTGAGATGGTTTTTAAGACAGACCCTGTTTACTGTTTGTATGCGTACGTTTGTGGTTGTGGCTCCAGTTCCCAGTGGGGAGGTAGGGAAATGCATCCCAGCGATTTTCACCCAGTCCCGCTGGACTAGCACTAACCTGGAAGGCACACATCGGTCTCTGAGGACGTTTCATGCACTGCTTCCAGCAGAGGGGTGACAGTCTCAGAGCAGAAACAAATTCAGTGGGTGACTGTGCTTCCTATGGTAAAACTAACTCAGTCCTTTAAAAGTTTTCATAGGAGAGAAATTTTAGATCTTCTTAATTTTGTGTTCATAAATGTTCCATGTCTACCTGTTGTATGAAGTTTGAGTTAATTTTATAATTCTTTGTAACTAAAATTGCCTAGAATGAATACTGAGGGTTTAAACTTTATTATTTGTTACCTTTAAAGTTAAGTTGTTCATCAAAGAATCTGAACTATCAAGACAATAGCAAAATTATCTTAAGTGTCTAGCAAGCCAAAAATAGAAAAAAAATTCCATAGATTTATCTTTGGAAATCATGTTAAAACCTAGCATTTTGAGGTTCTTTGGGGGAGGTGAGTTCCTTTTAGGGATAGAGCTTAAGATTCTCTTTGGGGTATATTGGACATTTTGAGTCTTAAAAGAACTTGCTTTTCTATTTTTATTCTTAAAGAATTTATGTATTTGTGTGTGCGTATGTGTGTGAGTGTGTGTGCATGTGTGTGTGTGTGTGTGTGTGTGTGTGTGTGTGTGTGTGTGTATGTGTCTGCACACTCGTCTGTGCCTTCAGGTGGAAGCTGGGAGAGGGCCTTGACTGACTCCTATCTCTCTCTACCTATCCCTTTGAAGGTCTTTCCCTACACCGAGGCTTTATGCTTTTCTCAGTGGGCTGGAAGCCAGCAAGCCCCAGAGACCCTCCTGTCTGTGTCCCGCTTGGTGCTGAGGTTACAGCTGTAGTAAGATGCCTGGCTTCTTGTGTAGGTGCTGGGATCTGAACTCTGGTCCTCATGTTTGTACGGATGGTGCTCTTAACTTCCGGGCCATCTCTCTGGCACACATAATTTTTTTTTAATTGTTTTACTATTATACCAGTGAATGAGATGCCCAATACATTTATTCTTTTGTTAATCTGTATACATTATGTATGTGTGTGTGTTGTGTGTTGTATGTACGTGTATGTTTGTGTGTGTGTGTGTGTTGTGTATATGCGTATGTTTGTGTATATACATGAAACAATGTTTTCTTCTCTTACAGAATTAAATGTGAGAGAATCTGATATCAGAGTGTGTGATGAATCATCCTGTAAATATGGAGGTGTCTGCAAAGAAGATGGAGATGGTTTGAAATGTGCATGCCAATTTCAGGTGAGAAAACCAAAATGAACTATTTTAATTTTTTTCTCCCTCTTTTATAATAATCCTACATTCTTCAGATAAACAGCACACAGCTCCTTGGGCCCCACAGGAAGTTCTCCTCACAGCCCACTGGTTCTGTCTTGCCAGGTGAAGTCCTGTTGTTAGTTGTGCTTTCTGTGTTTGGTTTGAGAAATTAAAGGGGTCCGACTGACTGTGCTAGATGTGAACATGTGTGGGAAGGACGTTCAAGTCATATCCGAGTATGAGCTTTGCCACCGTCGGGAAAGGGCAGGTGCTGCAGCAGCGGCCGCCTCTCAGTGAGCAGGTTGGCACGATCTCCTTTTTCTGTTGGCCTGGTTCCTCTCCTCTTCCCCCTAACACCCCCCCCTCCCCGTTACTTTTGCAGCTCTTTAGAACCAAGATGAAGTAGAGCCTCAGGAGAGTCAGGGTTAGAGATGGGCTGGAAATTGGAACCCTAACCCAAGAGCATGGTGCCTTAGCATTTCCTTCTGGAATTGAGTTGTGCTGTTAGTGTATGAAAAGCAAAAAAGAGAAGTGGAGAGTGTGACTTATTATTTTTTTATTTCACATGCATTGGTGTTTTGCCTGCACTTATGTCTGTGTGAGGATGTTGAATCCTCTGGAACTGGAGTTACAGACAGTTGTGAGCTGCCATGTGGGTTCTGGAACTTGAACTCAGGTCCTCTGGAAGAGCAGCCAGTGCTCTTAACTGCTGAGCCCTCTCTCCAGCCCTGTTTACCCATCTTCTTTGATTAAATTATAATCTAGCTGTAGACTACCCTTGTTCAGAATTGGAGGTGAGGTACAGAAGGAGCTTGGCTGGTTTTTGCTGATAGTCTTGTTCTAACTAAGCGTGCCATTTGGAATTTTGAGGGGAGGACGGGCTTCGGAAGGCAGGCCTGCGGCCGAGCGGAGCTAGTGTTTCCGGTAACCCAGTGACCTCAGGCAACTGTGTGTCCTCATTTTCTCACGGGTGTTCCATCTGAACAAAGAAGGCACATTTCCTACCTGTAGGATGCAGTAAGAACCAGAGGGAAAGAGCGCTTGTGTTGGAAACTTCTTTGAATACTGTCAATCATCACGGTACTCCATTAGAAGGAGTGGAGGATGGAAATAATGGGGATGGGTAGCTGTGTATACTGCTATTGACGACCCAGTCAGGTTCTCAGGGTCAAAGAGGCGTTTCATTCCCTTCGACAGAGCGATACTTCTGTGGGGGCAGCTCCACAATAGCCACTTTCTTCCACGCTTGCTTAGCCTGCTTTGGCTGGCTTCACACCCTTGCTGCCCCTTGGCTGGGGACATCAGTTCCTTCTGTGCCTGCCTTTCCATGAGGCTCTTTCATTTCCGCGGAGCTGGCCTTATATTCTGCTTTCCTTCAGTTTTTGCAAGCCCTTGAGATTTTTTAAAGATTATATATATAAAGGAGCCTTTTCAATGTCCTTGAACAGCTAAAAAAAAAATCTTTCCATGATCTGCCTTAAATCCTTTGGTTCTTAACCTGTGGCGAAGCAGGAAGAGAAATACAAGTGAGGAGGTGAGATCAGTAGATGCTTTTCCAGGCTTGCTGGATGCTGCGTTTTTAGGCTGGATGCTAAAGATGTTTAAAGACACTTTCTGCGCCTTGTAGGGCAAACCGCCTAAGGGTTTAAAGCATGTTTTTTTTTTTTTTTTCCCTCCTGCTGAGGAATCCTTCCTTTGCCTGCTCTGCTGTCTTCCTATAAGATCATAGATCTGTTCATAAAACCCGATTATTATTGGCAAGCTTAAAAAAATGGCTTGATATGTCTATTAGGCATATCTCTGCTGTGTAAATATTAACAGTGATAATCAAATCGTTTGAAAGATTGCTTATAATTCTGCCCACTTTCAGTGCTAATACAAGCTTCTGGAGCATGATTTAAGTTCCTTTCACAGAAAGTAGAATTGTATAATATAACTGCAAATTTTGTTAGCTGGCTAATAAAAGCTATTGTCTTGCTCCTCATATAAACAAAGCCACTTACTAATTATATGCATAGTAAAATTAATAGTACACCTTTCCCTTAAGACTTAGTGCCTCTAACTTTTCCCTAGTTTTCTTTCTTCCTTGTTGTATTTAGAGTTCTGTGGGCTGTCTTCCTGTGTTTGTGTCTGATTTTAATAGCTTACATGGTCTCTGTCTCTTACTAGACCTTTGTACTGGAGTGTTCCACAGAAATAGAAACAGCAGGGTACCTGCACATGAATTTGTGTGAGAGAGTTGGAGAAAGGACTAGTGACGAATTAGCTTATTTGATTATAGAAGCTGAGATCCCACAGCGTTTAGGGCTGAAGACCCGGAATGGGTGTGAAGAAATGGAGTGGTGTGAGTCCCTGTCTGAAGACTGAAGACCATGCCTCAGTCCAGCCAGAGGGAAGAGCGTTCCTTCCACCATTTTGTTCTGTTTGGTTTCTCAACAAATTGGATAACGCATATCACCCGGGGGAGGGCAGCCTGCCTTCCTTGGTTCACTGATTGCAGTGCTAATTTCATTTGTAAATGCCCTCACAGACATATCCAGAAATAACTTTAAATCCGGGCACCCCAGGGCCTCGTCAGGTTGCCACATGAAATTAACCATCACAGCTATGTTCGTCCTACTTTCCTTGCTGTGACAGAGTACACAAGCAGAGCAACAGCATGGGGAAAGGCCCATTTATTTTCTTAGTTATTGGAGAGGCTTATTTTGGTGCACGTTTTCAGAGGTTCAGTCCATCATGGTGTGGCGGGGTAGACAGGGTCACATGATGGTGTCCAGGAAATAGGAGGAACTAGTGTTCGTGGACTTCTTCCTCCCCGTCCTGGTCTCTTCAGGCCCCTAGTCTATTGGGTGGTACTACTGTATTCAGGGATGGCCTTTCCCCTAAGGACATGTCCAGACATGTGCTTTAGTAAGCTTCTAGGTACCTATCAGTCAATCAAGTTGACAATCAAGATGAACTCTCCCGGCAACCTACTTGTTTTATTGTGACCCACACAGTTCTTGGCACCCAGTAGGTGCATAAGTGCTTGAATGGATGTAGTTCCAGAGTTGTATAGTGCTGTATCTTTCAAACAGCTTCAAATAGCTGGCAGTATCATCACAACCTTAATAACAGGGAGATTGCTTTCCTCATCAAAGGTGGCAG
Organism: Peromyscus aztecus; assembly: GCA_902168405.1. NCBI lineage: Eukaryota > Metazoa > Chordata > Mammalia > Rodentia > Cricetidae > Peromyscus > Peromyscus aztecus. Next base: position 48,050 of record CABHPQ010199517.1, on the reverse strand, counting down.
AGTCAGCATCAGTCTGAAGGTTTTAACATTGCTGGATCCCTTCATTTGTCCATAAGTTTACTTGGGGGGAGGGGCTTCCGAGAGAGACCCAAGAATGATGAAGGAAGAACAGATCTTCTTTCCCATCTCAGGTTCACTCTGAGGTATGTGCTTGAGACTGATTGCGGTCATGTTAGGACCCTTGCTCACTATCACCAAGTGATTTATGGGTGAGACTGAATAATTTGTGTGTAGTGTCTAAAGTACATCACTGGGAGCAAGCGTGACTCTTCCACCTAGTAGCTGTGCTCCTGTATAAGTACTCAAGACTTCAAAATGACAGCAACAGCAGCAGCCTCCACTAATATTCACCATGGCCAGATGGGAACGCCGTAGATAGCTTTCCCTTATTTAATCCTCATAACATTATTTGAGAGGATCTATAAGAGTTGCCTTTAGACGGATGGGGAACATGGTACTACTTTCATAGGGGTGATCGGCCAGGGATTTGGGACTTCAGAGCCGTGGCTCTGACTTTGTCATGGGCTTCATTGGTTGTTTAATATTTAAGTCCATAGGACATTTAAAGCTGCTGCCCAGTGCTTACTGGGATACTGTTTTATAAATGTTAAAGTTTCCAGTCCTATCAAACTCAAAACTCCTTCAATCACCAGTAGCTTATGTTCCATTTTTTTATTACCTTTAAATGAAATTCATAATGTAACCCACATAAACACATGATTAAAGAAATGAATGTGGTACAAAATTTTAATATAAAAGAAAAATAAAGGTCATTTATGATATGAATATTTCATAATTTACATGCTTTGGAATGATTATGTTAGAAGAAGACAATATAGTACTCAGGCACTTATATCTACTTATAATGAAGTTAGATTAAAAATATTCATAAGCAGTTTCATATACAAAGCCTTCCAAATAAAAATTTAATTTTAATAAAAGTTTGTGTAAGATTTTGCTGATATTGAACATATAGTAAAACCAACTTGGTTATAAGAGTTTGTTAGTTGGCAGTTGCTGAATTGTACTAATATGCCATATTTGTATTTCATACACTGAGACCAACCACTTAAAAAAGTAGATAATAGTAAAAGTAAATCTTGTTGATTGCAGAAAAATTGAGACACACAGAAAATTAAAGACATGATACGAAAATATATTGACATTTTCTTCTAGAATTTATGCGTATTTTTCTAAATGAGATTGAATGCAATGTATTTTCTTGCTACATTTCATTTTATATTATTTTGTAAATTTGCATTCAGTTTCACAGATAAATAATACTTTTTTTTTTTTAAAAAAAGGACAAGTTGTGCATGATGGCACATGCCTGTAATCTCTGCACTGAAGTCAGGGGAGAGTTCCTTGCTAGCCTGGACTACATAGTGAGTCCCTGTCTGAAGAACTTCCACCTCCCAATTCTCATTTTCAGTATACAACCCTGATGGCTAATGAAGGTCAATTTCTTTTATATATTAGTTGGCTGTTTATAATATTTTGTAAATATTTTGGCCCATTTAAAAAGAACATTTGCACTACTTTTATTTAAGAAACAGTGATAGCTTGTATCATATTGTGATACTTTCCCCAGATTTTGAAAGTTTATTTATGCTATTTTAAAAAATATATATTTAAAAAAAATTAAAATTATGTGTATGCAACTATGTCTCTATGTAGGTCCGTGCAGGTACTCATGGAATCCAGAAGATACTGGGTTGCCTGGAGCTGGAGTTACAGGCAGTTGTGAGCTGCCCAGTGTGGGTACTGGGAGCTCAACTCTGGTCCTCTGCAAGAGCAGGACATGCTCTTAACTGCTGAGCCAGCTCTCCAGCCCCCCAATTTGTGCTATTTTTGACAAGTAGACGTTCTAAACTTTTTTTTAGCATGTAGAACCAGTGTCATTTTTCAAATCTCATCACCACTTATCTTCATCCTCCTCATTCCTGTTTATCCTTCAGTGCACAGTTTGAATTCTACTTTCTCTGAGTAGGTTTTCCTTCAACACCCTAGCTTTTAGAACTGGAGGTCAGGCATTGCACTTCCTGTCTGACTGATTGATTCTAAATCACGTGATTCCAAATGCGATTTAGCTTTGCAATTTTTTTTTTCCTATTCTAACAACATTATAAGATCTCTGAGAACAGAGGTCATGGTGTATTTCTTTGTCTTCCTGTTCCTTCCCTGGGACTTTACTACTGGATGTATTGAGTAAAGGAATTTTAACGATAAAGTGACATCACCTAAGCAGCTCTTTATAAGCACTGTCACAGCTTTCCTCTATTTCTGTGGGTTTTCTTAGCAAACAAATACAGTAGGTTGCGTTTATTGGCAATTGGTAGTTATTTTCATTATGAATGTGAGACAAATCTAAGAGGCAGAGGCAGGTCCTCTTTGTTAAAAATCAAATGCAGGGACAGCCTATGCTAGCAGTGGAAGAATGCCATCCAAGTGTGCTTTGGGGTTCATGAGTGTGAACTATGCCATTAATATTCATGCCTAGTTCTGAGAGTGAATTTTGTTTGTTTTTGCAGTGCCATACGAATTACATTCCTGTCTGTGGATCAAATGGGGATACTTATCAGAATGAATGTTTTCTCAGGAGGGCTGCTTGTAAGCACCAGAAAGACATAACAGTGGTGGCACGTGGACCTTGCTACTCCGGTATGTATGATGTTAGAAATGGTTCTGCCATATTTTCCAAAAGGAGACTTGAGCCGGAAGTGTTTGGCTCCCATTGCCGCGGGGATTGATTGTGATTGACGGAGTTTTATTCATATTTTATGTTACTGCTTCTTGATGGGGTGATTTTGGTATTGACTGTATGCCTGTTTTATGTGAGGATGTCACATATCCTTTGCTTGATAGCCCAAACATTGAACATTGGAGTTGGGAACTGGCATGGGGTAGGTTTATTTTTATTTATTTATATTTTTGAGATGATTGTCTCTAGAAAGCCTCTATGAGCATTTCAGATTGTAGTTCTTTTCCAAATTCTTTTCTCCTTTCTACCCAGCACCCCAAACCACCTTATATATGCATATATGTGTGCAGGTACACTCCTCCATGTGTGGATGTGTGAAAACCAGAGGGAGACATCTGCTATCTTCTTTATTACTATTTTATTTATGGGTATGAGTGTTTCACCTGCTTGTCTGTAAGTGTACCACATCTGTGCAGAGCCCTAGAATGTCAGAAGAGGGTGTTGAATCTTTTGGAACTGGAGTTGCGGTTGCTGGGAAATAAACTCAGGTCCTCTGTGATGGCAGTAAGTGCTCTTAACCACTGAGTGGCCTTCCAGCTCCTGCACCTTATTTCCTTGAGATACGGTCCCACTGCATCTGAAACCCCTCTTAGATAGTTAGACTGGCAGGCCAGGATGCTCCCAGGATCTGTCTTTTTTTCTCTGCCTCCCCAGTACTGGTGTTACTGGAGCATGCTTCCACATCAGGTTTTTTACACGGATGCTGGGTGTCCAAACTCAGATCCTCAGGCTGGATCGTGGTAGTGCTGTGGCTGGCCCTTATCCTGTGCGCTGTGGCTGACCCCCTCTTCAGTTCTCATGTAGAACTTGCTCCTTCCTTATAGATTCTCCTATCAGATATGCTCTAAATTACTGCCCAGAAACCTAGGTCAGATATCAGACTTCTTTGGACCAGGAGAACTTTTTTTTTTTTTTTTTTTTTTTTTACTGTACACAAAACAATTAGGTGCTGAGAGAAAGAAAGTACTGTGTTCTTGGGCTGTCATGTGATGTTGCTGGTAGGTGTCATGTGATGTCCACACATACTTCTATAAGTACATTGCGCTTCACAGGCTTGATCTAGACGTTTTTTGCGAATCTTTCTGATGCCACATTAATCATTTATGAGGAGCACGGGCTTACGACACCAAGCGCTTTGATAGGCAGTGAATGTAAAACAGGAGGTAGAGTGATCGGTTGCAAAGAACCCTGGACTAGGAGTGGAAGGCCTCACTTTAAAGTCATCTAAGCTTTTATTTACCACGGAACCTTGTGCAGGCCACTTGGACTGGCTGAGCTCCGTTTTTCTAAATCATTTCATGGAGATTAGTCTTCTGGGCTTGTTAAGCTTGGGAATACCAAGGCCACGGGGTGCCCTGTTGGTGGTGTTTGCTAACTGGGCTGTGTTTTCATGTCACTTGGTCTTTCAAAGTTTTCTCTTCTGTGAGTTAGAAATATTTCCTCTTTCGGTTACCGAGAAAAGTCTTTCCTTAGGCTTTATGACTGGGCTCTGTCTCCTCTGAAGTCTTTCTCCTGTGACATCTCTGGGAAGCGTGTCAATGTCTTCTATGTACTTAAGCACGTAATATGCAGCGTTCCATTTATCTGACATACTTGCCCACAGCCACGTAAGTGCTTTCTCAACCAGAAGGTGATGTGTCCTGTCTAGGGAAGCATAACACCATGTCAGCGCTGAGATGGACTCATGGGTGTGTGTACTGCTGATAAAATTCTACAAGGAAAACGCTACTGTATTATCAGAGCAGTCATAGTGTGTTTAATGTATCTAGGAATTCTTAATGACCAAGGAAGTTGTGAAATTTTTAATATTTATTAAAATTGGACACAGCTTGCAAAAAAGGTTTAGGGTGAGTGTCTCATGTACTAGGAATGTGTCTTAATTATCTTTGTAGTCATAGCATTTATGCTCAGCACTTAATATGTATCCAATTAATGTACGTTGAATGAAAGGGAGAAGGGTTAGTTTTCCTAAGAAAATATGGTCGTAAGTTTTTACAAATTCCATTCTCCTTCTCCTCCTTTTCCATTCCTCCATTCTTTCCCACTTTCAGGAGACATCCTTAAGTGATTGATTAGATCAAAACTGAATGCAATTGAAAACTCCCCGCAAAAGCACACGGAGCTCATGCTCCCGTCACTGCCTGTGATGTGTGCTTTCTAATTCCCTCTGTTGCTGTATATCTTGGGGTTTGACTATATTACTTGACTCAATTTGGAGGGAAGGGACCAGTATTGTTCTGTTATTCAGTATTCCATTCTAGAGACTATTTGAAGAATAGAATTATTTCTCTGGAGCCAAGAGATCATTTCCCCTGCAGAGTCCTGGCTAAAGTGTCAAAATCTTTATCTGCTATCTTTGTTTTATTTTTAATTTTTACAGCTCCATGCTGATGATATGACAGAATCCCCTATTTTCACCATGTGTTATATATTGGCTCTTTTGGCACTATAAAATAAAATTTTAGGGTTTGGGATGTGACTCAGTGGTAGTGATTGCCTAGCATGTACAAGGCCCGGCCCTACAAAAAACATTTTAAATTTGTGCATTAATTACATTTTATGCTGTTTTCTCTCTGAGATTTATCCTGAATAGATTTCCTAGAGGAAGTTAATTTTATCAGTACTATGCAGATTCAACCCTGAGGTTCTCCTCGCTAAACCTTAGGGATTTTTTTTTTAAAGCCTTTTGGCCTCTGGTTTGTAGCCACAAATTTGATTAAGAAGACTTTTGGAGCCAGGCTCAGCTTTTATCTTTCTAATAAAAGCAGTTTGTTCAGTATTCTTCTCCAGCCCTAACAAAATTAAAATTTCCTTTTACCTTTTAAATGAATGGGACAATCATTTCTGTTTAGCTGTCTATAGTACTTTTTAGTCATAGTGCATGGGATCTGGGTATTTCCTGGCCGTGCTGGCTTTGGAGATATAAAAAATATATTCAGTATATAAGAAATACTGGTGATTGTGTGTCTAGGTTACCTACTCAGTAGAGCAGAAAGTAGGCATATGAAAATAAACTTCGCTCTCAGAAATTTGAGAAAAGAAATATCATGGATGTCATAGTTTCAGTTTTAATAAGAAATGTTAATATCTGAGAAGACGGAATTCCTGGGAGAAATGTTTACACTTGCTGTTTTTCTTCTCAGATAATGGCTCTGGATCTGGAGAAGGAGGTGAGTTTCAAATACTTTGCTATTTTGAGACGGTTTTCATTTCGTAGCTCAGGCTGGCTTGGAACTCGCTTTGTAGTACAGGTTTCTCCTTGACCTCACGTCGGTCCTCAGGTCTCAGCCTCTGAAGTGCTGGGATTCCCAGGCATGACCCTCGGAGCCTAGCCCAGGTATGTCTTAAAGGTCTTTGTTTTCCTTTGATTTTTCTCAACAACTCTTAAGATACAATTCATACACCACAGGGCTCACTCATTTGAACTTTACAGCTCAAGGGCTTTCAGAATTTGCAGAGTTGTGGACTCATTGCCACCAGAAACCTTGCAGGAAGCCCTGCCCCCTGGCCACCGTGCCTACCTTGGCTGTCCCCTGCCCTCTGGCCACCGTGCCTACCTTGGCTGTCCCTCTTAACTGCAGGTCTTGATCCTGTGCAGCCTTCACTGAAGGCTGTTTTCAGCCTAACGGAACCAATCATAGCTCCTGTTAAATTGAGGTTACACAAGCTAATTTCTGCACAGATTGTCCACCCAAGTGATTTTTTTTTTAAATCATGAAACAGTGTTTAAATCTCTTTTATTCTTTGCTTACAATTTTTGTTAATCATAAGGATTTTTTTTTTTTAATAACAAGGTTAAAAATTCCAGAGTAAGTTGTGCCTAGATGAGGGAAAGCTTGCAAGACAACTCTGGTGGAATTAAGAATTAAATTTAAACCTTTAAAACTTCCTGTGTCTTAAATAAAATTATTTCTCCTGTTTAAAAATGTCATATTTGGTAATAGCATTAAAGGGCCAGAACTGAGGATGACTAATCTGCTTCATAGTTTAATGAAGCTGTAAATATTACTATCTATTCCATGCAAAATATTTGAGGTACCCTGAGGATATGTTAAAAGAACACTCATTGGGAAAATTCAGTCCAAATATAAACCACAGTTATGAGCCTAACCATACGAAACCTTGTGCTAGGCCACTCCTTCCTCTGTCTTTGGTAGAATCCTAAACTTTCCGAGTTGGAAGGAACTTTGAAGGACTGTAAAGAATAGAGCATTTATGGGGAAGAATTCAAGGATGGGAGTTGCAGCCAGAAAGAAAATGATAAAAGCGCCGAACAATAGGATTTGATTTAAATGGATGTGTTTAAGTAGGAGCTTTGTAATCATGTGTGAAAGCTAGCTTCATGAATTTTAGATCTGAGAGCAAGGAAGGATTTTAAGAGATCATGTGACTCGGTCCCTGAGGTCATTTTCTGTTAGTAGACTCAGATGTTCCCAAGATTTGCTAATACAGTACAGTCCTGGCTGTCCTGCTAAGAATGTAGGCTGTTTTCGGCCCTCAAGGGAGTGTGCCTTGGAAAGGGTTAGTGGTTTGCTCAGCCATTCTGGATCTCATGATGGTTTTGAGGTCTCAAAATTATTTACTGTTACGATCCTTGCAATCTGTTCAGGTATTCATTTGAGTTTGAGGAGTGTTTCCAGTCAGAGAGTAGGGAGATGGCAAACATGGGAAGCTTAGGTGTTACCTGTGGACTTGCGTTTTGTTAGTTCTCCACTGACTGGTGCCCCGGTATAAAAGTCTGTGACATACCAAGTCTGGAGAGGCTGAAATCCTTCTTCACTTCCGACTTCTGGCCCTTTTTCGGAGAGCTGCAAGGATCCACTCTAGTTGAGGCCCACACGTACAGGATGCCCTTGTTTGGGGGATGTGAGTCCCTTTGGGGGCAATGACATGTGCTCCTTTTGTTGCTGGGAGATAGGAGACTCACAGATTTCTGCATCTGAGTATTTACGCCAAGTGGGCCAAATAGAGAAGGGGGAGGTGCTTTGTAAGAGCGCCCCTTTCCTCGTCCAGAATTGGAGACAAATATTTCTTTTAACTCTGGAGTTAGTTTTTATGTGTTTAGAAAATCTGGTGTGGAGCTGATGTGAGGGAAAGGTGTTGAGTGTGTTCTAGTGTGTTCCAGCATGTCTGTACTTATCAGCTTATACTGGCTTCTTTAGGGGGAGGGTGGTCACAGACTTACTCATGTTTTGTTTGCTCCTACTAAGTGTTAAATGGAAGTTCTTTAGAAATGCAGTTTATTAAACCTACTATATTGTTCTGTGCACACAGCCCAAGAGGTTATTTTACAAATAGCACTGCATCCCGGAATGTGTTGTTCAGTAATAGCAGCAGCAGTTTTGGACTTCAGCTTTGAGGACATTTTAGAAGTGATTCTCTCCAGAAGCTTGTGTGCATTTTCCTTCAAAACAAGATAATGGTTCCTGAAAACTTGAGGTGTATCTGGAAAGGATCCATCCTAACTTTTGGTTGAAAGTTTAACTTTTCTGTTGAAACAGAGGAGGAAGGCTCAGGAGCAGAGGCTCACAGGAAACATTCGAAGTGTGGACCGTGCAAGTACAAAGCTGAGTGTGACGAGGATGCAGAAAACGTTGGGTGAGTTGTGCAAAAGGGACGAAGTGCTTTTTAGATCACTCTTCATCATGATGCTGCGGGAAGGGCTTTCTACCGGAGTCTCAGCTTCCGAGCATGTGTCCTTGCAAATCAAACTGTTAATGCTAGTCTGATTGACTCTTTTTTTAATTTTTAAGTTGATGTAATACAGTGGCTGTTTAAGTTACGTATTCAGAAAGAGAATTCATTTAGTTTTTGTGTTTTATCTGTTCTTTAAAAAATAATTTTGTTTATATTAATATGGATTTATGTAGCATGAATCTTAAAAGTCTTATTAATAAAAACAAACCTGAGCCGGGTATTGAGGTGAACACTGGAAGGTCAGAGAGACAGAATCAGCCACAGCTATCTCACCTCGCCGGATCCTCAGCTGGTCTTGCTTCCTCAGACTGGAAGCCTCTATGTCCTCATATCCAAATGACTCTCAGCTGAACTGCTGCTAGAAGCCTGAATGATTAACCAGCCCAATGCTTCTCCAGGGCAAATGCCTCGAGTTTCTTCACGCCTTATATACCTTTCTGCTCTCTACCACCACTCCCTGGGATTAAAGGCTCGCTTTCTGGGATTAAAGGCGTGTGTCACCATGCCTGGCCGTTTCCAATGTGGCCTTGAACTCACAGAGATCCAGAGGGATTTCTGTCTCTGGAATGCTAGGATTAAAGGCGTATGCTACCACTGCCTATCCTCATGTTTAATATTGTGGCTGTTCTGTCTCTGACCCCAGATAAGTTTATTAAGGTACACAATATTTTGGGGAACACGATACCACCACAGATTTATTCATCAAAACTTGTTTTGAATTGTCCCATCCCACTCTGTCAGTATCTGTAACGAACAGTTTGTTTGTTCTCTTGCCGTTTTATGCAAAAACTTATTTGGTTTAGTGCATTGAGAAAAATGTAAAAAATTTGCAAAAATTGAGCTGTATTAACTATTTTATATTATTGAAACTTACTCTTATACATCTCAGTTGTATAGTTGTTGTTGTTTTTCTCCTCCATGTTCGGCCCTCACCAAGGCGACGTTAGTGGCTAACAGACTCATCCTGGAAGGAGTGCTCCTTGGTGGACTAGGAATCACACTGGCGTTTGTCAGTCAAGTTTGATTTTTCCTTTTGTCAGTGCCACATTTCCGTGGTCCTAGTCTCACTCTTCTGTTGCCCTGTGGTGCTTAATTGGTGCATATTTGATTTTCAAAGCTCTGATGCTGGCTTCAGGACCTGACAGCCAGATGTATCTTCTTCATTTCCTATTTGCTCCAGTGCGTATTCAGAAACACCCATTTTTAGAGATTTGTAATTTATTCTTTTTGTACATATTTTTGGTTTCAGGTCCTATGTTTTATTCAGTGCTTAAGTGTTTTTCATCAGAACAGTGTATTAATTAGCATTAATGCCCAGAGTGAGTTTGTAAGTCAAGACCATTCCATTTTCAGTGTTGGTGGGATGATGTCAGCTGTTTGGGTGGCATTTGGTAAAATTAAATGCTTGGTGGTTTACGTAGTGTATATAAGATAAACAGATTGAGAAAAGTGACTTGAGAAATCCTAATGTGTTGTTTTTGCACACTGTTTACAGGACGGGCCTATGTCTATGTCCATCACAGTGGTTTGATGTGTGAGAACCTTTTGTTTTTTAATCCAAAGCAGACACTGAGAGAAATGGTAGGCACTTCCGGAATGTAGATACTGCACTGTCTTTCCTCTGATGTTACTAATGATAAGGCCTGATGAAACAATACTCTGTGTGTGTGTGCGTGTGTGTGTGTGTGTGTGTGTGTGTGTATGTGCGTATGTGCTTGTGTGCGTGTGCGTGTGTGTATGTGTGTGTGTGTGTGTGTGTGTGTGTGTAATTACTCCTTTCATTACTTTTCCTTAGGACAGTTTTATAATAGTGTTCATAGACTACAGAGCTGCCCATGATTGATTGGCTGGGTATGTTGGTCTGTTTTTATTCCTTTAACAATACCTCTATTCAGCCCTATTTTATACTTTCCTCAGCTGTCATTTTTTTCATGCTTAAATAGAAAGAGATAGAAGATTTGAAACTGAAGCAGATTCCATTTAGTCTCAAAAGTGGCTCCAAATAAGACATCTAAATACCCACCTTTATGTGACTGCCCCTCTCTAAGATGCAGTACGTTCCCATCTGAGAAAATTAATTTTGTGTATGCCTTTTTATCTGCAAGTTTGCAGCCACTGTTTTTGCAGAAACTAGCTCTAAGCATAGGGAAGTGGGCACCAACCAGGGAAGGGTTTACCGACAGGCAGAGGAGCACACGGACTGAGATGAATAGCCAAGACCAGGCAATGATGGGACAATAGGAAAACACTGAGGAAATGATTGACACCTTTGTCCAGAAAACGAGTGCAGAAGCTAAAGTACTTGATGCTACTGTAGATATGCAACAAAAGGAAATTTGATTTAAGGCTGATCCTTTAGCCTATAAACTACCACCAATTGCGGGTGTAACAATGTTGTTGACTTTTTCTAATTTACTTTTAAATGGGCTTTGATTCCAAGAGAGCTATCTGTGGAGGTTTTTTTTTTTTTTAGCTCCTTCAAGGCAGCTACAGAGAACTTCTGGTACATAAAACTACGACATGCAGAAATGTAACTGTAGCTAATAGCTTTGTGTTTTAAAATATATTTTACTTTGAATTATGTGTGTATGGGTGTATCTGTGTGTTGGTGTGAGAGCAGGTTCCTCTCTCACCAGAAGCCATCTCCTCTCCCTCTATTATTTACCACTCTTAATTTATTTGGGGGGCTAGGAAAGGCTCAGTGGGTAAGATTGCTTGCTCTGCAAGCATAAGCATATGAGTTTGAATCGACAGGACCCATGTAAAATATATGGGCATGGCTGCACGTTTCTGTAACCTCAGTATGGCAGGTGGAGACCAGGCAGATCCTAGGAGCTCACTGGCTAGCAGCCTTGCAGAAACAGTGAGCTTTAGACTCAGTGAGAAACCCTGTCTTAGGGGAATAAGGTGGAGATTGATAGATGAAATACCCTCAGATATGGTGGCACATGCCTTTGATCCCAGCACCTGGGAGACAGAGCCAGTCAGATCTCTGTGAAATCGAGGCTAGCTCGGTCTACATAGCAAGTGGCAGGCCAGCCAGGCCTACATAGTGAGACCCTGTCTCAAACCAACAAACAAACAAACAAACAAACAAACAAGAAAACAAAACAAAACAAAACCAATCAGCCAACGAACGAAATAAAACCAACTAAAAAAAGAAAATATCCCACATCCTCTTCTTGCCTCTTCAGATATGCATATGTGCACAATATGCCATCCGCATACAAATTGTTTACACATAATTTCATATATTTAGGGGGAATAAACTATGCAGCTTCAGTACATATGTGCACTGTTTAAACCAGGGTAATTGGCATTTCCATTACCTTGGCTTTTCCTCACGTTAAGAGCTTAGGTTTTATGCTCACCTTTTCATAAAATAATCTAAAAGGTTGATTGGGATGATTGTGGTCCTAGTGTACTCTAGAGCTGTAGCATGGGGCTTAGGGGTGGGGATATGGACAGCAGCCAGTAGATTGTCTGTTGACTATTTTCCAGGCAGGGTGTCATTATGTAGTCCAAGTTGGCCTCAAACTCATGATCTTTCTGATTTAAGCTGGCTTCAGCTGTGAACTTATGCTGTCTGAAAAGATAATGGTTAAGAGCTCTTGCATTTGCAGAGGACCTGGGTTTGATTCCTAGCACCCATGTGGTGGCTTACATGTGTAACTCTAGTTCCAGGGGATCCATTGCCTTCCTCTTATCTCTGTTGGCAATAGGCACACATGTGGTGAACATATATACATGCAGGCAAAACACCCATACACATAAAATCTAAAAGTAAAAAAGAAATACACTGACATTGTTAACTAGCATGCCTTTTACATATTGACAATGTACTTAAATATTTTGGTAGGATTCTGTGGAATGATGTTTACTTTTATTAAATGTAATGCATTGAAATATTTCTAATATTTTCAATCTTATTTTCTTAAAGAAATGGTGGTTGTGGTAGTTTGAATGAGAATGGCCACCATAGGCTTATATGTTTAAATGCTTCATCCCTAGTTGGTGGAACTATTTGGGAAGGATTAGGAAGTGGGGCCTTGTTGCAGAATATTATTTTAAGGTGCGTTACTTTTGTTTATGCTGCATTTGCTTAACTCTGTGAAGCTGTGTTACTTTGCCTGTCAAAAACACCTGATGGTCTAATAAAGAGCTGAACGGCCAATAGTGAGGCAGGAGGGAGAAATAGGTGGGGCTGGCAGGCAGAGAGGACAAATAGGAGAGATCTGGGAGAGAAGAAGAAGGAGCCAGAGGAGGAGGAGGACCCAGGGGCCAGCCACCCAGCTACACAGTAATCCATGGAGTAAGAGTAAGATTTACAGAAGTAAGAGAACGGGAAAAGTCCAGAGGCAAAAGATAGGTGAGATAAGTTAAGGAAAGCTGGCAAGAAACAAGCCAAGCTAAGGCTGGGCATTTATAAGTAAGAATAAGCCTTGGTGTGTGATTTATTGCGGAACTGCGTGGCCCCCCCCAAAAAAAAAAAGAGTAATAAAACAACCAACAACAGGGCCTTGTTGGAGGAGGTGTGTTATTGGGGGCAGGATTTGAGGTTTCCAAAAGCCCTATGACATTCCTCATGATTTTGTCTAAAGATGTAAACTCTCAGGTACTGCTTCAGCCCAGTGCTCCCTGCCTGCTGGCATGCTTCCCACCATGATGGTCATGGACTCTAACCCTCTGGAACTGTATAGGCCCTAAATTAAACACTTGTTTTATAAGTTGTGTTGGTCATGGTGCTGTGTTGGTCATGGTGTCTTATCATAGCAATAGAAAAACAACTGTGATAGTGGTTGTGAAGGCTAACTTGACAAGACCTAGAATCATATAGGGAACAGACCTCTGGGCACATCTGTGAAGGGCTTTCTGGACTGAATTAACTGAGCTGGGATGACCTGCCCTAACCGTGGTGACACCATTCTCTGGGTACCAGCAGTCATCTCCCCCTGCTTCCTGACTTAGGGTGCAATGTGACCAGCCAGCGGCCCCAGACTCCTGCTGCCATGAGTGTCCCACCATGATGGCCTGCTCCTTAACTGTGGTCCGGATAAACCCTCTGCCTTAGTTACTGTTCTGTTGCTGTGAAAAGACACCATAGTGGAGGCAATTTATGGACTAAAGCATTGAATTGGGGCTTTCTTCGTTTCAGAGGGTGAGTCCATGACCGTCATGGTGGAGAGCACGGCATCGGGCAGTCGGGCATGGCACTGGAGCAGTAGCCGAGGCTTACATCCCGATCCTCGGGCGGGAGGCAGAGAGAGTGAGGGTGAGGAAGGAGAGAGACTGGGCCTGGCTTCAAGCCTGCCACCTCCAGCGACACAGTCCCCCCAACAAGGCCACACCTCCTAACCCTTCCTAAATAATACACCATTTGGGGACCAAACGTTCAAACACATGAGCCTGTGGGGGCCATTTTCATTCAAACCACCACACCTTCCTTGCCCAAGTTGCTTTTCTCAGGCATTTTGCCGTAGCAGTGAGTAAATAACTAATGCTGTAGGGGTCCACAAATTGTCTTCATAATCCATTGCTTCTGTAATCTACAGCTTGAAAGATAATGTTCTCAAACATAACCATCATAGCTGTATATCTGGCATAGTTTTAGATAGGAGTATCCATTAAATGTTTTATCTTTTCTCACTTAATATCTTTCCTGTCAGGGGAAATGCTGCACAATCCATCTAGTTTCTTACACTTAAGGTTCTTTCTATTGTTAATCAATACACTTTAAAAAAAAAAAAAACAAAAAAAAAATGGGGCTGGAGAGATGGCTCAGTGGTTAAGAGCACTGGCTGCTCTTTCAGAGGACCTGGGTTCAATTCCCAGCATCTATATGGCAGCTCACAACTGTCTGTAACTTCAGTTCCAGGAGATCTGACACCTTCACACAGACATACATGCAGGCAAAACACCAATGCATATAAAATAAAAATAAATAAATTATTAAAAAAAACCCAAAACAAAAAACAAAAAACAAAAAGCAAAAAACAAAACAAAACAAAAAAAACCAAAAACAAAAAACCAAAGACTTTGGAAGAAGGAATCGTGCTACCATGGAAATTAATTTTCTTTTATTAAGAGAAAGAGCTGTTTTTAACTTTAGCTACTTAAATGAAAATTTAGTTAATTACATTGTATAATTCCCTCCCTCCCTTTTCATCTCCTTTAAAGTTTTCTTTTCTTTTCTTTAGTTATGATGCATGTGTGTCTGTATGTATGTATGTGCATGTATGGATGGATGCCTTCTGAGGACACGAGGGTATTGGATCCTGCTTGATGTGGGTGGTCTGGTCCTCCCGTCCTCTGACATAGCAGGACGCACTCTTAACCACAGAGTAATTTTTCCAGCCAGCCACCCCCCCACCCTCTTTTAAAGTCTGTGTTTGTGTGTGAGATGTGTGTTTAGGTGTTTGCATACCTTGACCCATGTGGAGGTTGGAGAGAGGGCAGTTTTGGATGCCACCCACATCTTGTTTGAGACGGGCTCCTGTGGGTTTGTTGTTTTTCTATGACTGCATGTGCCTGCTACCTGGCTTTGAGCTTCTAGAATTCCCGTCTCTGCCTCTCATCTCATGGAACACTGGAATTACAGACCTGGGCTCCTATGCTTGACTTTCTGAGGGCTCCGGGGATTAGAACTCAGGTCCTCACACTTGCTTGGCAAGCACTTTACCCACTGAGCCATGTCCCCAGCCTCCTTCCTCCTTTTTTAAGACAAGGTCTTACCATGTAGCCCAGCCTAGTCTTGAACTTCCCAGTCTTCCTGCTTCAATCTCCCAAGTACTAGGACTACAGGCATGTGCCACCATGTCTGACTCTCCTTGCTTTCTTGAGCAGAGTATGTACATTTTAACAGGTCCTTGAAGTTCCTTATCTGATTTTCCCACAAGCTTTTTTGGCCATTAGCAGGAAGTCAAGGAAGTACTGTCCTGATTTTACAGGGGAGGGTGATCCCAGAAGCAGCAGAATTGCATAGGTCCATGACAAAGAATTTATCCTGTGTGCTGTGTGTCCGTAACAACGGGCTGTTCTTAGAGGGCTCTGGTTGGCACTTTCATTGTTATACTTGAAATGCTGTTCTGTATTGTGTTTTGTGTTCTTATATTTGTTTTTAAAGGAATATTTTTGGAGGGGGCATGGGGAGGTAGCTCAGTTGCTAAAGTACTTGATGTGTTAGTGTGTGTACCTAAATTTGATCCCAACACTTAGGTGAAAATCTGGGTGTGGTGGTGCAGACTTAAAATCCTTCCCTGGAGAGGTGGAGACATGCAGATCCTTGACCTGACTGTTCTTCCATTCTAGACTAATCTGTGAGCTCTAGTTCCTAGGAAGAGACAGTCTCAGCAAACACGGTGGATGGCTCCTGAGGAACAACACCTGAAATTGACCTTTGGCCTCCACGTGCACAAGCATGCATGTATATGTGCACCTATAAACAAACAGATGCACCTACACACATGAACACACATACACACACACACACACACACACACGTACGCACGCACGCACGCACGCACACACGCACGCGCAATTTCTGGGTCTTGGGATAGCTTAGTTGGTAGAGTGCTTGCCTAAGTCCAGGGTTCAGTCCCCTGCACTTCACAAACAATGTGGAGGAATGTGTCTGCAATCCCAGCACTCAAGAAATGGAGGCATGAGGATGTGATACAGTGAATTTGAGGCTAGCCTGGGTAACGTGAGACTCTGTAATTTTATTTTTTGCTCTTTGGGGGCCAGCTACCCAGCTCCCAAATAAATAATACGGAGACTTATTCTTACTTATGAATGTCTGGCCTTAGCTTGGCTTGTTTCTAGCCAGCTTTTCTTAAATTATCCCATCTACCTTTGCTTCTGGGTTTTTACCTTTCTCTGTTCTATATACCTTTCTTTTCTTCTTACTCTGTGACTGGCTTTGTGGCTGGCCCCTGGTGTCCTCCTCTCTTGCTTTTCTCACTCCTCCCCTCTTCTCTTGCCTTGCCAGCCCCACCTATCCCTCTCCTGCCTTGCTATTGGCCGTTCAGCTCTTTACTAGACCGTCAGGTGTTTTAGACAGGCAAAGTAACACAGCTTCACAGAGTTAAACAAATGCAACACATCTTCGCATCATTAAACCAATGTTCCACAACATAAATAAATGTAACACATCTTAAAATAATATTCCACAACAAGACTCTTGTCTTAAAAGCAGTCAACCAACCAACCAAACCAACCCAAAAAGCAAAGCAGAAAGCTTTCTTCTCTTTTGCCAGGTTGCTAGCTGCTGCTTATGGGTACTGCCAGTGTGTCTTGTCAATGAACTTGACTGACGTTTGCTTCTCGGCCGCCTCAAGCAGGAAACAATACCTGTGTGTGAACAGCATCTAGTGTACGAATAACTTAAACATCAAATAAGCTCGTGCTGTTTCTTCTTAGCAACACTTGTGATCTCGACTGCATGTCCCTTCTTTCTTGCTCACTTGCTGGCTATTTTCAGTTATTTCTAACTTCAATTACCGGGGCAGGAGATGGCTCAGCCTCAGCAATTAAGAACGCTTAGTGATCTTGCACTGGACCCAAGTTCAGTTCCTGGCACACATGTTGGGTATAGTTCACAACCACCTGTAACTCCAGCTCTAGGGAAATCCCTCTTCTGGCATCTGTAGGCATCTGCCCTCATATGCACATACCCACATACAAGCACACACACAAGTATTAATTTAAAAATAAAAATTTTCCAAATTGAACGACTTTTGAGATACTTCTCCCTCTTCCTGAGGCAGACTGTGTTTTTCCTGGGGTGCTGTGAGCTTTGCATGTGGTAGCTGCATTCATCATTAGTTACCCTTTGAATTTATATCTGGAGGTATATAGGTAAGGTTCCAAAAACAGCAGCTCCCTTGTGAGTGAGGGTTTAGTACTCCAGTGTGACAGCTGAGAAGTGTAGGGATTTCTTAGGTGGCCGCCTCCACCTTAAAGCTTGCAGTCAGCATGCCCTTTACAGCATAATATTTCTAAACCTTGTTCTTAGTATTACTCCCTGCCCATCTCCCTTTGCTCAGTGGCATTTCTAATTTGCTCAAGACTTCAGTTATTGCTGCAAAGCAGCTAGCTACCAGCCATTTCTCTGAACAGTGTGGTTACTAATGATAGGACTCCTTCCCGTTGGTGCCTTTATGTACCTGACCCAAATCCCTGCCCAGGAATGGTCTGAGGCATTTGTAGATTCCCCATGCATGAAGCCAATGCAGGTGAGCTATAGAAGTCCCCGAATAGTTCTCTTTGAGCTTTGTGTGCTGTGCTTTATGGAAATGGTCTCTGCTCTTCTGCCTCTTTGATGCAATCTGCTCTTTCCTTTTTACCCTTGCGTGATAGAAATATCTGAGAGCTGCTTGGAGAATTGTACAGGTGTGTGGTATGGCAGACAGTATTGATAGCAGCCTAATCCACCTGCTGTACATCTCTGCGAGCTGCCAATTTCTGTTTTGGTGGATTTCAGGGCAGTGTTACAGCATGAATACTCTCCCTTCTAGGCGCAATGAAATCTTCTCCTGTGCTAAAAGAGAGCGATGCTAGGCATTTCCTTCCTTTCTGAAAGCTTTATGTATTTTTCATAATTTCCTTCTTTTCTGCTCTATTTTCACACAGAAATGACAGTGAGTATTGTCATTTGGCATTGCCTGATTCTGGAAATACAGAATAATAGACTTAAAAATAATTTAAGGGGCTTACAAGCTCCCCCCCCACCCCCCACATCTAGCTGAGGAGCTATTGGTAGTTAATGGCTGCTGGGTGAGAGGGAGAAGTGGCGGATTTTCTTCAGGGGTGTAGCCTTTTGTAACTTGCCTATGATCCAGTAATAGCCCCACACCCATGTTCAGGCAAGCGACCCTAATTACACTCCGGGGGTCATTAAGAAAAAGACACACAAGTGGGATGGAGCCTTCCTTAGACAAGGGCTCCAGAGGGAAATGAGAGGGAGGGTGAGAGAGGCCAAGGGGATAAATACGATCAAAATGCAGTATATACATGTAGGGAATGGTCAGCTGATAAAAGTCAATTAGTTTAATGAACTTCTACGGTTGCCCTTTAGATCATAATAGAAAAATAATTTTAACTTCTTTCTCTGCTGGTAATAGAAAATAAATACTATTCAGTGGTATTTTATGCGAGGTGTAATCTGTATGCTAGCTAGCAAGGACAGGTTCTTTTCTAGAAATAACTTCTGACAGTTGCCAATAAAGGTTTCTCTTGATAGATTTGTCTTTAAGGCACAGACCTTCCTCTCTCCACAGCCTCTTGTCTTCTGAATGTTCCTTTGTAGTGTCCCTAGAGACTTTCTTGACCTCACTTTGTTGCTCCTGGTACTCTTTGTCAGAGTCCCATACCTGCTTTTCTGTTTTAAGTCATATTCATTCCTCCTGGATTGAGATGTAGTGTGAATTAGGTAGACTGTCACCACCTCTTCTTGGAAGCATTTTCCATGGCCTCTATGAGTGCTTCCTTGGTCTTGAAGAACAACATCTGTGTGATGTAACTGGAGAGTTTCTGGGTTCCGCCAAGCCCCTGCAGTTCTGCAGCCCACTTATGAAATAATCACTCAGAGGCTTATATTACTTATAAACTGTATGGCCGTGGCAGGCTTCTTGCTATCTAGATCTTACATCTGAAATTAACCCATTTCTATACATCTATACCTTGCCACATGGCTTGTGGCTTACTGGTACTTTACATCTTCTCATGGCGGCAGCGTCTGGCAGCGTCTCTCCCACTCAGCTTTCTACTTTCCATACTTCTCCTCTCTCTTTGTCCCGCCTAACCTTCCTTCCTGGCTACTGGCCAATTAGCACTTTATTAATTAACCAATCAGAGCAACACATTTACAGCATAGAGAACATCCCACAGCAGTGTGATGCTATGTTTATAGTGTGGGATCACTGGCAGGTTGTGAGGTCCCTGGGACCAGGCACTTTGCTGTAAGGTTATTGCTAAGATAAGACATTGTGACCAAGGCAACTTATAAAAGAAAGCATTATTTGGGAGTTACAGTTTCAGGGGCCTAGTCCATGACCATTATGGTGGGGAGCATGGCGGCAGGCAGGCAGGCATGGCACTGGAGCAGTAGCTGCGAGCTCACATTGTGAGACACAACCACAAGGCAGAGAGAGAAGAGAACTAACTGGGAATGGTGTGGACTTTTGAAACCTCAATGCCCACCCCCAGTGATACACCTCCTCCCACAAGGCCACACCTCCTAATCCTTCCCAAACAGTTCCACCAACTAGGGACCAAGCATTTAAACATATGAGTCCATGGGGGCCATTCTCATTTAAACTACCACAGGTTGGGAGCTGAGGGTGGTCCTTCATTGTTTGTTAAGTTTATAGCTCATGGTGGTTTGGATCTGTTATTCACTTAGAGCTGCTTGTGAGGATTTAATGTGTTGAGCTTGAGGCAGGCCTGATTAGGTGTTTGTTAAATCTAAATCGGCTCACCTGAATTAGTTTAAGTCAGTGTTTTCCTAACTGCTAACTAAACTACATTGAGATGGAATAGTACTTTCTCTGCAGAGTTAGAAGGAAGAATGAAAAGGGTTAGATGTGTTTGAGTGATAGTAACAATGATGCCTTTCAAATATACATTCCATTTGAAATATTTCAAAGGGTCCCCCCTTCAAAATCTTATTTGATTCTGTCAGCAGAGCTAGGAGGTATTGTTCCAATTTTAAAGACTGGGAGCTTCAATTTACCAAAACCTTAGCCCTAAATCATAGAAGTCATTTTATTTAGTCATTTATTTACTTACGTATGCAGGCATTTATGCCTTTGAAATTCACAGTGTTAAAAATTGAAAAGCTTTGAAAGGCTGCGCAGGATAAGATCTCATCCCCTCCCGTGTTCCCAGTCACTCGGTTGTCCTCCATCATTGTGATTGGTTTTTGTTTCATCTTCCAGGGGTGTTTCATGCAGCAGATCCTTGCACACACTCGTTTTCTTTTATAGAGTCGTGGCGGTACACTGTAGCCCATCTGTACCTCACTTGGAAATTGCATTCTAATATCTACATTACATCTATTTAGGGAACTCCTGTGTACCTGGGTGTAAAATAAAATATTGCCAGCATTGTAGTGTCAATCACCAGGGAATAAATGGGCAGTTAGTGTTACTGTAAAGCTTGCAAAACAAGAACCGCCAAGAACCTCCGACTCAGCCTGGTTTGGGCTTTGTGGAGTTTACAGCATTGCTTCTTAGGACATTAAGGAAGTTGGAGTTATTGTTGAAGCTCTCTTCAGCTGAGATATCTGACAGGATTCAAGTTTCAAAAAATTAAAAAAAAAAAGATGTATTTAACTTTATGTGTGTAAGTGTTTGCCTGAATATATGTATGTGTACCGTGTGTGCCTCGTGCCCGAATATATGTGTGTGTACCGTGTGTGCCTCGTGCCAGTGGAGAACAGAGAAGGGCATCAGATTCCCTGGAACTAGAGTTATAGACAGTTGTGAGCCACCATGTAAATGATGGGAACCTAACCTGGATCCTCTTAAAGAGCAGCCAGTGTTCTTAACTGCTGAGACATCTCTTTAGACCCTCTGACAGGATTCATTCTCTCTCTCTCTCTCTCTCTCTCTCTCTCTCTCTCCCTCTCTCTCTCTCTCCCTCTCCCCCTCCCTCCCTCCCTCCCTCCCTCCCTCCCTCCCTCCCTCCCTTCCTCCTTCTCCTCCTTTCTTTCTCTTTCTCTCTCTTTCTCTGTCCCTCCCTCCCTCCCTCCTTCTCTCCTCCCCACCCCTGAAGTAAAATCCCCCCTCACAGCCCAGGATGGCTTCAAACTCCTGATCCTCCAGCCTTAACCTCTTGAGTAGCAGTGATCATTGGCATGCCCCACCTTGTACCAGGCACCCAGTGCTCACTGGTTTTCTGGCATCATATTTTTGTTTATGATTGCCATCTTTCACACCTATGCATCATAGGAGTATTTTATATAAAGGGAAAGTATTTTTCTGTCTTCACAGGGACTCATGGGTTCTTCCTTTACTGGCTTTTCATTGTAGAGTGTTATAAGTGTTCCTTATTTACTGCTCTAGTTAGTTGGTGGTGTGAACCTGGGAGAGTAGGGCCTAAAAGTGAGGCAGACTGAAGTCTCATGCAATAGCCACCTTTAATCAGAACATCAGACCGTCTATACCCTGAGGGTTGAGAACGGAAACCTGGGTAAAGTTCTCATGAGTTCAAGCTGTATGTACTCACAGGGACAAGCCGCACATGGCACAAACATGTTTTTCACAGAGGCACGTGAATAACGACAGCTGAGGGAGACTCCCGCCTATCTGCTGTGCCTGGGGCGGGGGTGGGGGGCACAGAAGCACATTCCAAGAGCACTTCTGTGCTTCGAAGAAACTGAGGCCGCAAGACTTTTGTTTTCTTGGAGTTTTCTCACAAGATTCTCACAAGACTCCATTCTTGGACTGTGTTCCAACAGTTACTTTTTTTGTCGTGTGTGTGCGTGTGCGTGTGCGTGTGCGTGTGCGTGTGCGTGTGTGTGTGTGTGTGTGTGTGTGTGTGTGAGAGAGAGAGAGAGAGAGAGAGAGAGAGAGAGAGAGAGAGAGAGAGCTTGCTTGTTTTGAAATACTCTTACTACACAACCCAAGCTGGTTTCCAGGTCACAGTCCTACCTCAGCCTCTTGAGTGCTAGAACTTTGGTGTGAGCTCCCGTACCTGGCCGTATGGTGGCTGCCATATGTATGTGTATGTATGCATGTAAAAGACTTTTTTGGGTAAACAACTAATTTAGCTTTTTTTTTTCCCCTATGGTTATAGTGTTGTCAACTTCTCTCTTTTTGGGGTGGGGGATTAAACTTGATAGTTGATATGTTTTTAAAAAGTTACTAATTTCACTTTGTTCCTCAAACTTAGAACCGTAAAGTTGTTTCTAAAACCTTTATCATGTAAGTGTGGTCCTCACTGACTTCTCAAGGTGTTATGTTTTTCTTTTTTAATGATGGATCTTTTGGGTTTGTTTTTAAACATTTTTAAGGATTTTATTTTGAGTGTGCGCGCGCGCGCGCACACCCCCCCCCCCCCACATTGTGTATATGTGGAGGTCAGAGGACAACTTACAGGAGTTGGTTCTTTTCACTCTGTGGCTCCTGGGGATTGAACTTGGGTCCTCAGACTTGTCATCACCTACTTTTTCCTATTTAGTCACTTTCTGGCCCCACTGTCTCTTCTTTTGATTACTTTTTAAGATTTTTTTTTCATTTGTGTATATGTGTTTGTGTGTCTGTATGTGCAGGTGCTTGCAGAAGCCAGGCGAGGGTTTTGGACCCCCTGGTGCTGGAGTTTCAGGTGACTGTGAGTCACTGTGTAGGTGCTGGGAACCAGCTCTGGTTTTCTGTGGCAAATGCTCTTAACCACTGTGCCTTCTCTTCAGATCCTTTTAAAAAATTATTATTTTTAATTTTTGTAAGTGCCTTAGTGTTCTGCCTACATGTACGTCTATGCACCATCTGTCCCTATGCACCATCTGTCCGGTGCCTGTGAAGGCCAGAAGAGGGTGTTGGATCCCATGGAACTGGAGTTAAAGATAGTTGTGAGCCCCAGTGTAAGTGATAAGAACCAAACGGGCAAGTGCTCTTATTAAGTGAACTGTTTCCCCAACCCCTGTTCCAGACTCCTTTTGGTTGATTGAAAAGGGTGTTTTATGTGTATATGTGTGTATGTCTGCAGGGGGCACAAGAAGGGTGTTGATTCCTTGAGCTGGGGTTACAATGGTTATGAGCTGCATGACGTGGGTGCTGGGAACCAAACTCTGGTCCTAAGGAAGGACAGCTTTCTTCAAGACTGAGCCTTCTCTCCAGCCCTCAACTGTTTTCTTTCTTTCTTTTTCTTTCTTTTTTTTTCATCTTCCTTGTTTTCCTGACTTGAGTCTTTTCAAAGAACTGACTTTTGATTTTATTGCTCTTTTTTTGTTGTAACTTTGCCTTTTATTATATATGTGTGTGTGTGTGTGTGTGTGTGTGTGTGTGTGTGTGTGTATTTCTTTCTCTCTTTTTCTTTCTTTCTCTTCCTTTTTTCACATTTTAAAGGGAGGTTTACTACTATTCAAGTCTATCCAAAAGGAGATTACAGTGCAGGATGATCATGTAACATGAGCTCACTGCTCAGCATGGCTCACATTCAGAATACAGAGTCCAAGGATGGATATTAGAAGTAAGAAGTATGCAGAAAATCTGCTTAAAAATAAAAAGCCAAAAGATGTCATAATTGATCATACTCAAATCTAAGTAATTGTGGTCTAGGTAACCCTCTGGATAAATGCTTCAGATGCCCATCCTTTAACCGGAGTGAGCTCATGCGCAGCTGCCTAGAGTGTGTGCACAAGAGATGTTCAAGAGTACACACGCCCACAGGGACAGACGCTCGGCTGGCTCTTTGTTGTTCTGTAGGCACTTCGTATGTGTGTCTCCGCCTTCTCGTTACGTTTAGAGAGTTACTTCTTTGGAGGTGGGACATTTTCTTTGAAGAAGCCCTGGTTGACGACATTCCCTGCTGGGAAGTATCTGGCCACCACGAAGGAGGATCCATCACTTGCAGAAGCCTTCCCTACGCCTGTCTTCTTTGTATTCTTCCATACCATGGCTGTGAAGTGTCCAGTCCCTGAGGTGAAGCCAGGCTGCTGGAAGTTGTAGTTCTTGATTTCACTGTATCATCTGCCAGCCACCTCCTTTCCTGTCTGAGAGTAGGATGCCTATGCGAGGTTCTCCCCACACTGGCCACAACTGGACTCTGAGCTGTGCTTGAGGATTCTTGTGCTGGCCAGGGTCTCCGAATACTGCTGAGCTTCCTACTTGAGCTTCTTGCAAAGCTTCAGTGGGGACACCATGCTGAGCCTGGTTTTCACTGTGGGCCTTCAGGACCTTGTTAGTACACTGTTTGGAATCTGACTTGCTGGTGGCCAGCTGTGTGCACTCCTTGGCTCCGCAGGTCATGCGCTGTGCTGGGTGACCTATATTCTTTTTCCTCCCTCCCTCCCTCCCTCCCTCCCTCCCTCCCTCCCTTTCTTTTGTGTGTGTGTGTGTGTGTGTGTGTGTGTGTGTGTGTGTGTGAGAGAGAGAGAGAGAGAGAGAGAGAGGAGAGAGAGTGAGTGTGATCACCAGTGTGTGTGCAGGCTGGAAGACATTAGGGTGTTTTCCTTTATAATTTCCATTCTATTCTCTTGAGACAGGGTCTTCCACTCTGGAGTTTGCCCTGTTTTGGATAGGTTGGCCGGTCAGCAAGCCCTGGTAATGCCCCTACTGCCAGTGTAGGGTCACAGCTGTTCAAGGATATGCTCAGCCCATGGGTACTGGACATCCAAACGCAGGCCCTCATCCTTGTGTAGCAAGTATCTTAGCCACTGGGCCATTTCTTCAGTCCCAACTTACTTTTTTGTAACAGTAATTTCCTTTTCAGCCATTATTTTATGACTTAAGAAGAGACATAGAGGTTAGGGACTGAGCAGGGGATTTCTCTAGAATAGTGTTGTGGGAGGAGAGAAAGCCCCTAGGCAGGAGTGCCCCTGGTGTATCGGAGAGAAAAGGGAGGCAGTTTGGTAGAAAGACTTTCCTCATGTGACCATGGGACAGTGTCCATGCTCTAAAATTCACTTCATGTGACAGACGCATAGAGAGCATGTCATCTCACACACTCTTCGTGGGTCTCACAGTGTTTTTTTGTTCCTTCTGGCGTTTGTATTTGTCAGGATGAAATGATGTGACTGTCATGTACCAACATAGTAAATACCATCAATGGTCGACACGTGCTTTGGAGTTTTCCCTCACAGTGGTTTCTCATGCCTTCACCTCCTGGTCTCTGGGCATCATGCCTCCTCACTACTGTTGGCATCTGGGAACATCTGTAGCTATTGTAGCTGGTTGTGTCTGTAGCCTTTGTGATTTAATATTTCCTCTCCCGCTCACTGCTTCACTGAGCTGGCCCTTTCCTGAAGATGCTAATTTCATTTCATTCCTTCGATGCTGCAGAAATCACTGGCAATGGTTTGTTCATAGTTCTTGGAAGTAGATGCAGTGGTTCCATCCCACTGAGGAGCACTTGTCTCTGCCAGACATTTGTTCAAGGCGGTTCTGGTCGATCCCCATGCCCACCATAAACAATGACACTTCTCAGTCGAGTAGTTGCTGACAAGATTAGCACAGTGTCTTGTCGCTTTTTTGCAAACCCTTTTCACAGTTCTGAACAGGTCTTCAGCTCTTTCTACTTGCTGCCATTTTTATTTTATTGCTACTTCAGTTTTGCCTCATTTTTGTCTTGTAAACTAGGCGTGGGCATACCTTTTCTGCAAAGAGCTAGATGGTAAGTCCTTCAGGCTTTGCAGGCTACATGTGAGCTGTTATGGTTACCCCTTAACAAATAAAAATACAAAAACCCTTCTTAGGGGCTGGAGAGATGGTTTAGTGGTTAGGAGCGATTGCTTCTCTTCCTGAGGATCAGAGTTTGGTTCCCAGCCAGCACCCATGTCTGGTGGCTCACAACTGCCTGTAACTCCAGCTCCAGGGGAGACCCAATTCTGGCCCCTATAGGCACCCACATAAAATATGCACATGTGCGCGCGCACGCGCGCGCGCGCGCGCGCGCGCACACACACACACACACACACACACACACATACACGTACACATACACACACACTAATATAGAAAATTTTTATTAGCTTGTGTACGTACAAAAAAGGCTTCAGTCTACATTGACCCACTGCTGTAATTTGGCAACCCTTGTTTTGAACTGTCTGTCTGTCTGTCTCTCTGTCTGTGTATCTAACTATCTTGGGACAGACTCATATCCTAGGCTGGTCTTGAACTCCCTATACAGCTGAGGATGATCTTGAACTTCTGATCTTTTTGAATCTACCTCCCTAGTGCTGGGATTAGAGGCTTGCACATTTTATGTGTTATTGGATATTGAACCCAGGACCTTTCTCTTTACCTTCTTGTCCTCTGTTCATATTCTCCATTGGTCTGCCCTACAGGTAGAAAACTGTTGCTTAGTGGGACTGTTTGCTTCATCCTTTCCCTGGGTTGTTTCACTTTTACCGTTCTTCATCCCCCGCCCAGCTGCTTCGTTTCTGCCGTAAATTTCCCTCATTCCTGGTGGGCAGACTGAAAGGAGAGGGCTCCCCCCTTTTGCATCAGTCGTTTTATTACCTTTAACCCAGATTCCTTTTCTATTATGAGTTTACCAGAAAGTCCGTTACCTCTGCCAGATTGCTTTTGGGAATTAGTTTCATCTGTTCTCTTGGTGGCTTGGCCTCCTGTTTCCCGCTGGTTTCTCCTTTACGTGTCTGTGTGCAGCAACTGTCCTTGGCCCCCAGATAGGCATTCTCAAATGTTACTCTGCCTTGAAGGGTAAACACATGTACAAGAGTGTTTGAACTTGGGGAGTATTTAAAAAGCTTGTCTTATTTTCATATAAAAGAATACAGGGAGCTTGGGCTGTGGTGGATGCCATGTTAGCAGACCAGGCTCTGCGTTTGTGCTAACAGTGAGGTATCTTACTTAGGGGATGTTCCCCACCGCCCTCCTTTTTATGCTAAGCCTGGAGGAGAATAAACGGAAAGCAAGAACAAAGGGAGAAGGGGGTGGGGCACTTTTTATGATAAACAGTTTCACAATTAATTTAATACCCAGGTTTTGTCCGAGTAGTGGGAAAGGCCTTTGGGCATTTGTTTAATGGAAAAGCTTGGTTCTAGTCGAGTCATGATCTTTGAGCCCCAGCGACTTTTAGCATTGGATTTCTTCTAAGTCCTCTGTTTCATTAACTTGGTTTCCGAGCACACATTGAGATTTCTAGTAACAGCATGGGCTTACCAGGAACAAGTCAAGCTCAAGCTAACCTTATTTTCTTTCTTTTTTGGGGGAGGTGGTGGTACAGTAAGATTTCCTGTATCAGGGCTGTGCAGAGCCTTAATTGCAGTATCTAAAAATCTTAGCAAGAGGTGTTTGCCAGCCCGAGGTGCACATGAGTCAGAAGGAGGGATATGGTAGGTGCAGTCCTAGCTCTCCACTCCTCTGCTTTTTGAGACAGGGTCTCATGGAGCTCAGGCCGGCTCGAGCTTTCTGTGTAGGTGAGGATGTCCTTGAGCTGTAGGTCCTTCTGCCTCTTCGTTGCAGTGCTGGTGTTACAGGTGTGTGTCAGCTCTGGCTGATGCAGTATTGGGGCTCAAACCAAGGGCTTTGGGGATGCCAGGCAAGCACTCTAGTAACTGACCGCATCCAGAGCCCACAGCTTTTTTTCATAGCTATTCAGCGGTGGATTGATTTTTCTGTAAGCTCTGAAGGTAGTTTTCTAATGATAGGCTATGTGATTCTATCTTTATCAGTGTTTTATTGGTGACTTAGTAAAAATATGTAATATACTTGTCTGACTTATGACTGTCAGTCTAGGAGAGATTGAATGATAGAATCAGAGCCCAAACTATTTTTAGCATTCTGAGGTAACCTAAAATTTTGATAGAGATCCTTAGAGTCCTGGGTTCCAGAAGATATTACAAGCAGAAATGAATATGTTTAAGAACCTTGATATGAATCAAAGTTAGATGTAATCATAAGAAACATCGATGCCATCTTCCCTGTGTTTATTTACATTAGCTGGAATAATTAAGGTAATCATTTCTATACTGTATGTATGCTTTGTTTGTGGCCTCATGTAAGATATTGAATCTGGGTGGGGGATTGGGATATTGGATACTACAATAAGGAGTGATCATTGAATAATCTTAAAAAAAATTTTTTTTTGGCTTTTCGAGACAGGGTTTCTCTGTGTAGCTTTAGAGCCTATTCTAGAACTCACTCTGTAGTCTAGGCTGGCCTCGAACTCACAGAGATCTGCCTTCCTCTGCCTCCCAAGTGCTGGGATTAAAGGTGTGTGCCACCACCGCCCGGCTGAAAATTTTAAGCTTTATTATAAAAATGTTGCAAATTGAAAGCTATCACATTGGTGTGTGATGAATAATCTTGAGATCCAGTTTATAGAAGTGAGGACTTATATATAATATGATGATTATTATTTCTGAATACATAGAGGGTGTTCTTGGAAGATATTTTGAGGTTATTATGTGTGGACTCTGACTCCTATCCATTGCTTTTGTATAGCTGTGACATAAACACCAGAGAGCAATTTAGAGAAGGAAAGGCTTGCATAGCTTATGATTCCAGAGATTTTAGCCCACGATTGCTTAGCCTCTTGTTCTTGGGTAGAAAATCATGGAGGAGGAGCGTATTCTCTTCCTGGTATTCAGGAAGGGGTGATAGAGATGGGGAGAGACAGGAGAGAGAGTGGCAGAGAGAAGGAGGAGGTATAGTCATCATATGCATGCCTCCAGTATCCTACTTCCTGCAGCAAGGTCACACACACCCAAAGTTAATACCAGTTCCCCAAATCTAAGATAGTGCCACCATCTGGGAATCAAGTGTTTACACAGGAGCCTGTGGGGGACACTTCATAATCAAACCACATCAGTGAGTCAAAGGTGGGAGACACTGGGATGCAGGTTTTGGGCCCATTCAGGGGAGAAACCAGTCAACTGTGAAATGTACTGCCTGGTGAGATAGGAAGCTGACCATCACTGCAAGTGTGCCAGCAGGCTGGGTGACGGCGCGTCAGATCTCAGGGGGACCCTGCATTGGATGCAAGATTGTGGGTAGACGGTTCCTAAAGTCCTGTGCTTCACTGGCTTTCTAGAGTGCCCATTGTGTGTGTGTGTGTGTGTGTGTGTGTGTGTGTGTGAGAGAGAGAGAGAGAGAGAGAGAGAGAGAGAGAGAGAGAGAGAGAGGAGAAAGTGAGGACTAAATGTTTGTATAAATGTTTTCACTCTCACATAGCTGGTGGTAGTTCTCTGGACTTTTCTTCTGTATCTCTTCTCATCTCATCTCAACCTTTGCTGATCAGCTAAACTTCTAGGCACCCCACACTCTCTGGTTCTTTTCCCAACTCCTGTATTCTAGAAATTAAATAATGGCATGAGACTGTTGTTATTATTTTACTTGTTAGTGGATATTGTTCTTATGAGTTTAATGTTGCCTTTTTCTCTCAAGAAAGCTTATATACTCGGAGTAGCACAAAAATAAAACAAGCTTTTGTGAATCTTCCATCCCAACCAAGGAATAGAGTTTTACAGTGTTGTTCTCACCGGAGAAAAGTAACCTTAGAAAGCTTTTTGTTTTGCTCACTCCTTCAGAGGCTGAAGTTCATGGTCACTTGGCCCCGTTGCTATGGGAAACCGAGTAGCAAGCAGGTGGGGCCCAATAGAGCCGAGCAGTTCACCTTACAGTGGATGAGAAGCGGAGAGACAGGAAGAGCTGGGGCCAGTACGGATCCTTAGTGCTTCCTAGCTCCCCCACTGTCACCCAGTGATGCTGTCAAATAAGAATCCATCAGTGGGCGAATCCATTGATGAAAACAACCCTCCTGATCCAGTCACGTCCCAAAGTCCTGCCTCTGAATTCTACTGTACTGGGAACCAAGGCTTCACACACAAGTCTTGGGGAGGTCCCTTCTGTTCAAGCCATAATGTTTCCTAGTACTGCAGGTTCCCTCTGACTCTCCCACTTCCCTAAAAGCCTGCACTTTGTGTAAAATGTGCCCTTGGTTTCTTTATAGTTTTATTCTAGGTGATATATCTCTTAAAACATATATTACTTTGCTGTTGATTTATTTACTTTTTTTATTAAGAAATTTTTTTCATTCATTTTACACACCAAAGATTCCCCCTCTTCCCTCCTCCCGTCCCCCGAGCCTCACCCTCCCAACCCTCCCCCCCCTCCCCCCCCCAAGAAAAGGCAAGGCCTCCCATGGGGAGGCACATCCAGTAGAGGCAAGTCCAAGCCCTTCCCCCTGCCTCAGGGCTGCATGAGGTGTCCCATCATAGGTAGTGGACTCCAAAAAGCCCGCTCATGCACCAGAGATGGATTCTGATCCTACTGCCAGGCCCCACCCCCCCAAGCAGATCAAGCTATACAGTTGTCTTGCCATGCAGAGGGCCTAGTCCAGTCCCATACTTTTTTCCTTTAAAATTTTTATTTTATGTGTATTGGTGTTTTGCTGCCATGTATGCCTGTGTACCACATACATACAGTGTCTACAGAGGCCAGATGAGGGCATCAGATCCCTAGGACTGGAGTTATAGATGGTTGTGAACCACCATGTATGTGCTGGGAATAGAACCCAGGTTTTCTGGAAGATCAGACAGTGCTCTTAGCCATTGAGACATCTCTCCTACCCTTTGATTTATATTTTAAACTTTAGTTTTATGTAATGGAATTATGCTGGGTGCATTGTCTTAGCTTGCTTTCCATTGCTGCGATAAACACCATCACCAAAAGTACCTTGGGGAAGAAAGGGTTTATTTAGCTTACATGTCCTTATCACAGCCCATCATTGAAGGAAGTCGAGGCATGAACTGAAGCTGAGACCATGGAGGAATGCTGCTTACTGACTTACTCCCTGTGGCTTGCTTAGCTTGCTCTTTTACACACCCCAGACCTGCTCATGGGTAGTACTGCCTGTAGCTGGCTGGGCTTTCCCTGAGCCCTCCCACATCAATCATTAACCAACACAGTGCTCCACAGATTTGCCTATAGGCCAGTTTGGTGGAAATATTTTCTCAATTGAGGTTCTTTCTTTCCAAATGACCCAGAGACTTGTATCAAGTTGACACGAAATAACACATATATCCCTGACCTTTTGTATGCAATAGTAGTGCTTTTGAGATTCCTTTAGGTCATTTTACGTAGCTGGAGTCCATTTATTTTCATTGTGTGTTGAATTTGATAGTACCACATCCTTTTATGGCCGATTTTATCACATATAGTCATTTGGGTCATTTATAGTCTTCTCGTGAAAACCACTGTGTACTTAATGTCTCCTGGTGCACACCTGTAAGAGACTTGGGAGTCCACTGAATAGTGATATTCTTGAAAAAATCCAAGTCTAGCTGTTCATGGGAACGAGCAGTCCCAAGGTGGCTATTCCAATAGGCTCTCACCAGCAGCTGCTCTCAACTGTGCTTGATACTGTCATTGTGACTTGGATATTGTGATTGTGGTCTTACTTCCCAACTCTGTGATTATTAATAATAAACCTTGTTAGGTTGCACAACTTTATAATCTTGTGTTTATATACTTCTTCCATTCTTTGTTGTTTCTCTCCTCCTCCCCGTCAACTATATATCCTTTAAGAAGCTGGTTTGTAGTCATGTGTTCTGGATACTAATTTTTTTGTTGGTTATATGGGCTATAATTATCCTTTTTTATTTCAAAGTCAAATTTATCAGTTTTTTTTTAACCTTTAATCTTCTAAATCTTTTAGTCTTTAGTTTTACTTTTCACATCTGGTCTGTAGAGTATCAGGAATTAAAGGAATCTTCAAACACACAGGAAAGGAAAAAATATTAAAGTGGACCCTTCCCCATATACCCGTCACTCATCTTCAAAAGGCTAAGTTTGTTTCATCTTTTCTTCTCTTCTTAACTTTTTTGGAGAAATATTTTAAGCAACTCTCAGTGTGTGTGTGTGCGTGCGTGTGTGTGACAGAGAGAAAGAGAGCGAGTGCGCGAGTGAGTGATTGCTTTCATTTTCACTAGCGTTTTATGTTTGCATTATGAGTTACTGAGTTATGTATTCTTCACAGTAGTCTTGTCAATATTTGCTTTGTAGATTTTGAGACTCTGTTAGAATGTTAGACAATCTTCCTGATAATAAAATTTTTGAGTGTTACAGGGGGACCTCCTAACTTCTGTATTATGATCCGTTTTGTCCTGAGTCTTTTGTATGTGATGCTGACTCCACCCACACCAAGTGTATCTCCTTCGCTGTTCATTTTCTTGTCTCGATTTTTATATCATCACATCTTAACACATCTCCCTTTAATCATGTGTATATGGTGACTGTGTGGGTGTGTGCGTGTGTGCATGCAGGTGTCTGTGGAGTCCAGGAGAGGGCGTCAGCCTCCCTGGAGAGTTACAGGCAGTTGAGAGCCTCCTGATGTGGGTGCTGGGAACTGAACCAGGGTCCTCTGCAAGAGCAGCATGTGCTTTCCAGAGCCTTAACACGTAGACAGCATAGAGCTTGCTTTTGTAATTTTATCCAGCCTGTCTTTGCTATTTAATTGCAAAATTTAGTCTTCTTGAATTTTCTCTAAGAGTGTGTGTGTTTGTGTGGGTATCCCCCCTCCCCCAACTTGTACTTTTTGTCTGGCCTTTCTTCTTTCTGCCCTGTTCCTATTTTGAATTCTTTTCTCTATTAGTGATGAAGTGACTTTGGAAGACACTGCTGTTATCTTCTATATTCAACATTTTCTTAGCATTACTTGCACACAAAGTCTGTACCTTGGTTCTTCATTGTATTTGCACCTCAGCCTTCCTTTTGGGATCCTTTTTTCTTTATTTAGACTCCTTTCAATAGTCAATAGAAACACACTTAAGACTTTGTTTTTTCTAAAATACTTTTATTTTCTCTTACTCTTTTATGTATTTTTATGTTTGGAGGGGTGCCTATTTTTCTCACTTTTGCAGGAGAATCACAGAGCCCTAGGATGCAGTTGGGCTTCTCTAGAGGAGATCCTGTTTGCTTCTATTACTTGCCCAAGGCCCATCCAGTCCTTAACCTCTTACTTTCTCCCAGTGTTCAGTGCTGTGGCTCAGGGCAGCCCTGTTTAAAAAGCATTTCCTGTGGCATATGGAAACTCATGCCAACGCTTGTAGCTTTTTGGAGATCTCTGGATTCCATCCCTTAGGTGGGTCATTATAATGTGTCTCCTATTCATCAAATTCCGGAGCTGATAGTAGGATCTGCCCGTTTGGTAAACACCTTTAAGGTGAAAATCACCTTTAGAGAGGCAGACCTTCCGTCTCTCTTCATGTCCCCGGTGTTTTCAACGTTGCTGGCTTTCCTTCCCACTTAGGGGTATATCCAAGAGGAAGTTTGTTGTTGTTGTGTTTTGTTTTGTTCCCAGACAGGACAGGGTTTCTCTGTGTAACAGCCCTGGCTGTCCTGGAACTTGCTCTGTAGACCAGGCTGGCCTCGAACTCATAGAGATCCACCTGTGTCTATGTGCGGAGTGCTGGGATGAAGGCGTGTGTCACCACTGAGTAGCCCAAGAGGAAGTTTTAAAGTGCTTTATCCATATTTGTTTTCTGTAGGAGGGCAGGGACGTTTGCTAGAGACTGTGTGTCATCCCACTGTTAGGCTCCACTGGACTAGGGAGTAGTTCCATGGCCTGGGCTCCTGGCTTCTGGATGTGGTATCTGGATACAGTAAACGCTTGCTTGCCCAGGTAGATGTGTTGCTAGAAAGCACTTTCGACATAGTTCATATCTACTATATTTTTAATGGTTTCAACTGTTTGGTGTAGGTATATTATCATCTATTACACAGGTGGGTAAAATAAGACTTTGAGGAAGATGCTGATACAAACCCTGGCCTTTGGTTTAGAACACTCTCCTGTGCTCTTTCCATGGTGCCGTCTTATTTTTTTTTTTTTAATTAATGTTGTTGACATTACCTGAGAGACATCCATACCTGAGAGACATTTTTAGTTGGGCATTCAGTTTACTGGGGATTTATCAATGACAAAGCATTGTTCTGCCTCATGTTGCAAAAGGCAGTGAGAAGGTCAGGAGTCACTGTTGGCTGTTGCTGTGCCGTGAATCCTTTCTTTCTCCAATGCAGGTGATTATTGTCTTTCTCAACAGGTGTGTATGTAATATAGACTGCAGTGGGTACAGTTTTAACCCCGTGTGTGCTTCCGATGGGAGTTCCTATAACAATCCCTGTTTCGTTCGTGAAGCATCTTGTATAAAGCAAGAACAGATCGACATAAGACATCTTGGCCACTGCACAGGTAAAAGCCCCTCTGTCCATCAAGAACCTGTCTTGAACATCACATGTTGGTACTCTGGCTAGTTGTATCTGAACCTTATGAAATGAATAATTCTTCAGGTGTGGTCTTTTTATTACTGCATATATTAAAGTTTCATCTGCTATAGTTTAGACATCCATTTGTTTTCACCCTCTCCAGACATAAACCATGTGTCTTGGTTGGTTACTAAGCTTATTCTTGCTTGACGTGAGTATATCTGAATCAGTTTGAGATGTATTTATAGTTTTTCAAATTCAATTAGAGCTAGAAGTTAGACTATTTTAATTACAGTGAAACTGTACATTTGCTGTATATATATTCTCACTTTCCCTTGTAGCACAGTAGTTACCTTTATTTTCACAGAGTTCCCTTTGTCCCCTCCCCCCACGTGTTGTATACAGGTATAGTTTTTAGTGTACAGTTACAGAATGTAAAGGAAAAATTCCATTTGCCCTTCTTCCTGTTTGTTCTGATTTAGGAAACATGAACCATATAATGGGCTTTCTTCTCCCACTAGGAATGGTAACAGGCGCTGAAGCAGTGACAGGCTTCTGTCCTCATACCCTGTGGGATGGGCTAGTGAATCAGTTCTAGTAATACATGCAGGACAGACCCATCCTTGTGGACTTGGGTTATACACCTTCCCTGCTTTGCTCTGGTCAACTCCCTTTACCCTTGTTCTGGAGTGGGGTGGTGTGGGTGTGAGGTGGGGGTGCTGACTAAAGGCATGTGCTTTTACCTGAGCCAATGCAGCAAGGTTGTAAAGGTGAGTTTATTATTTTGTCTTAATAATGAATTGTTTGTGACACACTTCTCATATCTGTTTTGAGCAGCTAGCAGATCCTCAGAGGCTTTCCAGGTAGGGTAGTCATGGGGCATGATGGAGGAAGCCATTTCCTGGCAGAGAGATCCCATAGGTAGACATTCCTCTTAGCTTATGTCTTGGAATACAGTTTAGTTTATTTCGTGCAGTACATTTAGAGCTTAGGTGGGATGCTTGAATGTTTTATTTCCTTCCTGGAATATCCAGTTCAGAGCAATGGGCCAGCTGGAGAGTTTTAATTGAAATTTATACAGCTTTGATACAGAGTGGTGAAGCCTTAAGTTTTATTTTATTCCTCTCAGTAATTTTCTGTCCATACCTAACTGCACCTCCCATTGCCTCTCTCACTGGGTGTTGGAGGTGGAAGCCTGCGCCTCTCAGCAGGCTTTAGTCTTCACAGTCCAGTGCAGTTCACATGAAAAGGGTCTTCATGTTTGACAGTGTAGCAGAGACCCCATCTTGATTGTGATCTCATGTTCAGATAAACATGGTAGGAAAAGGTAAATCTTGAGCTCAGTGGTCCCCTGGAGAGTGGGGTTCTCCAGGGGGTGTATGTTATTTCAGTTTACACAGGAATGACTTGTAAAGTAGGTGACATTTGAGCTGAAGTCTGAATGAAATCTGTTCATCATGCAGAGATCTACCTGGGCTCATTGGAGATCTGAGACAGCAATGGTGGGACCGTGGGTGATGAGAGTGGTGGAAACTTTCCCACAGGGCTGTAGATGTCAAAGTGTTGTTCTTGTACATGATGAACGCAGGCCTGACTGTTAGAAGAGTAGAATGTTTAAAAAAATATACGCATGAGCAGCGTAGGTGTACAGTTAAAAAGGAGCCAGAGCAACTGGGATAATTGTGAGTCCTTTGGTGTGACTTCAGCATCGTGGATTTGTTAACTTGACAACTGCTTTTTCTTGCAGACACAGATGATACAAATTTATTGGGAAAGAAAGATGATGGGCTGCAGTATCGACCAGATGTGAAAGGTACTGAATTACGATTTTCTAGATTTGAATCAAAATTTGAAATATGGCCACTAGCTGTCCCTAGTGGTTCTGTTTCCATTGTGGCCACCCTTCAGCTTAGCTCCCTGTGGTAATACACTTGATACAATTGATTAGCAGTGTTTATTGAGACAGCTAAGGTTCCTCTCAGTTCAGAGAGTGCTCTCATGTATGCTTTTTATTGATTTAAATGATTCATTACAATGTGAAGTTCTCCGGAATCTACGATTAGCATTTTCCCTCTATGCCCAGGTCTTTGAACCTGATTCCTTCTATCTGGAAGTCCTCACTTCTTTGTCTGGCTAACCTCTGCTCACCTCCTCCAGCCTCAGTGTTGGAATCATTTCCTTTGAGAATCACTCCTTGACCCCCAAATCTGGATCAGATCCCTTTACACCCTCCGCCATCTGAGCACTTATCCTGCTCTATTATAATTTCCCCCCTCTCCATCTGTATCTCA
This sequence comes from Peromyscus aztecus, assembly GCA_902168405.1. Classification (NCBI taxonomy): domain Eukaryota; kingdom Metazoa; phylum Chordata; class Mammalia; order Rodentia; family Cricetidae; genus Peromyscus; species Peromyscus aztecus. The sequence continues at coordinate 11,415 of CABHPQ010199517.1, read as the reverse complement.
GATCCTGAGTTCTATGTGGACTGTAAATAAGCCACCTTTACTTTGTGTTGCTAATCCTAGTAGAATGTCTGGAAAATTAGTACCTACTCCACACTCGTCAAGAGAATGGACGTGACTCAAAGAAGCCATATCATTTATTTGCTCAGTGTCTCAGGTTGAGTAAAGATCAGAGCAGAGACTAGAATCCTTGAGCTTAATTTCCATCGCTCTTTCCTGTCTTGTGGTCACATGCATTATCCTTTTTGAAACTTAGAAGTAATATGAAGAGCACTTAACCAATGGCAGGCATGAGCTCAGTGATGTTAATCTGGTTAATCAGAGGGAAGTTACATCACTGGACTCCTAGATCACCATTTGTATATAATTGCCCCATCGCAAGTACACATTCCACTAATTTGTAAGAAGGAAAGGTCATGAATTTGAGAGGGTGGGAGGAGTTAGAAGGGACAGAGGGAGGGGGTAGTGATGTTGTAAGTACAACACTCATGTATAAAATTCTAAAAAATACTAACAAAATGAATGTAAAAATGTGTGATATGCAAGACATTTGGGAGACGGAGGAAGGGGAATCATAAGGCTAAGGCCAACTTGGGCTGTGTAGCAAGTTCAAGGCTACCCGAGCTATGCAGTAAGGCCCTGCCTCAGCACACCAAGGGCTGAGGATTAGCTCAGCAGTAAAGCACTTACCTGGCAGCCTTGGATCCTAGCTGGATCCACAGGCCACAATAGGGAAAAAAAAATGTGATCTTCATTATATGTCTAATTTTTTTAAGTGTCCCTGTTGCATAGAATTTCATCAAAGTTAAATAAGATTATTCATCAATGCTTAGAACAGAATCTAACATGTTTGTAAGTGCTCAGTAAATAGTAACTTCTGTAATTAAATAATATGTTACTTCCTTTACTTGAATTGTATTAAATCTGAATTTCTTATAACTCGTGAGGGAGGCCCTGAAAAACAGTTTTCTCTGCTGATACAAAGTGCTGTATTTAAAATAGGAAATCAGCTGTGTTCCCTCCAGAGCCATAGCAGACCAGCTCTGGTTTTATTCTCTCTACTGATACATACCCCAGGAAGACCATTTTTCAGTAGTTAGCAACTCATTTTTAAGGTAATTTGGGGAATTGTGTATACTCCAAACACTTGTGTAATGTTCATAAAAATCACATAATAATATGACTACTTATTGATAATCTTGTCTGTTCCACTTTTGAGGTACTAAAAATTCTGTACACGTAAGAATTGCCATATAACTTAAATGAAATTAAAAGATATTATTTATTATAGGTTTAATTTATGTCTGTCCTTTTAGCAACATTACTTGTGGAAGGAAAGATAATTTAGTACATGGTATGTATGTATCTTTAGAGTGTGCACTATGGTATGACATGTGCTTAACCAGTGTCTGACAATGTAGAAATTAAATATTGTCATGCTTGTACTAGAGTTGGAAAGTGTTAATGGTCTTTAGAAAAGACAGAATGCTCTTTGATGGGGGACCATGAAGATGTGAGAAAAGTCATGGAGAAGATAGAATTTGAACGAAACTTGACCTACAGTTAGAGGATGTTTAGGGAGGCTAAAAGATCATCAGAAGAGATGTGGACTCAAATGTTGTGGCAGGATGTATTGGAGAGTGCTGAGGGATTTAGATGAAGGAGTGGGAGGTAGGTGGGAAAAGTATCTTGGGGCCAGATTTGTCTTGTTGGACAGTTGAGACTTTATTTTGAACCATAGGGATGTGGTAGTTTGAATAAGAATGGATCCCATAGGCATATATATTTAGATGCTTAGTCATCAGGGAGTGGCACTGCTTGAGAAGGATTAGGAGGTGTGTTGGAGTAAGTGTGACCTTGTTGGAGGAAGTGTGTCACTATAGCTGGGCTTTGAGGTTTCAAAAACCCAAGCCAGCCCCATTGGCTCTCTCTTCCAGCTGCCTGTGGATCCAGATGTCAAACTCTCAGCTACTTCTCCAGCATTGTCTGCCTGAAAGCTGCCATGCTCTCTGCCATGATGAAAATGGTCTAAAACTGAAACTATAAGCCAGCCCTAATTAAATGCTTTCTTATATAAGAGTTGCTGTGGACATGGTGTCTCTTCATAGCAATAGAACAAAAACTAAGACAGGGATCATTAGTATAATATAAATGAAAAAGACAAGGCTCCAACACTAACAACTTGAATGAGTGATACCTGCAGGGACACCATGCTTATTGTATTCATGGGCAAAGGCAGAGAGGTGAATTTGGCAGACTCAAAAGGGGCAGGTTGTCTGCTTAGATGTGGGACAGTGAGAGTTAAAAATGCTGAGACTTAAGTACAAAGACTTAGACAATTGGTTCTTTTTATAGAAATGATATGCTGAGAGGGATGGGGAGAGGTGTCTGATGAAAGGTGAAGGAGGAGTTGGTGAAGGTGATCTGTTGCCTTTTGGGATTTGATGTGATGTGGAATTCATCTAGGAGACTGTTCAGTATAAATCTTGAGACAAACCATTGGTTCAGAGTTGATAACTGGACAGGATGGCCAGTAGTTTAACATGCTACAGAAAGGCATTCCAGGAAGAGGAGTCAGCCACCTTGAAAACCGTAAGGTCATTGGACCACAGTTTCTACAGAGTGAAGATGGAAGCCAGGCTGTGAGAGTTTAGTACTCAAACAGTAAGGACATATGTTAGAGGGTAGCTCTGTTGCATTTTGTTTTCTGTTCTCACATTGATAGGAACACTGATAGGAGCCCTTGGTGCATACTTGTATCTTCAGTCCACAGCCAAGGCTGTAGGTAGGAGGTACTTCCACAGGGCCTGCTGTGGAAAGCAGGAACACTGCAGAAACATGGAACTTAGAGGGGAGTGCCCAGTGGAAAAGGTTTTTGTTTTTTGGAAAGGTGCCCCTCTCAATGAGTTTAATTGCTTACAGCAGCATTAGAAGATCTTGAAATCATAAAGGTCTGATGATTGAGTGTTGCAGGCTTTCTCTTTGGGCCACCAACCAGCTCCCAAACAAAGACACGGAAACTTAATATTAGTTATGAATGCTTGACCTTATCTTATTCTAGCTTTTTTGTTTGTTTGTTTGTTTTTGGAGACAGGTTTTCTCTGTGTAATTTTGGTGCTTGTCCTGGATCTTGCTCTGTAGACCAGGCTGGCCTCAAACTCACAGAGATCGCCTGGCTCTGCCTCCCGAGTGTTGGGATTAAAGGCGTGCATCACCACCGCCCGGCTATACTAGCTCTTATAACTTAACGTGTTTCTCTTCATCTCTGTTTTGCCTCAGAGCTTTTTACCTTTCTTTCATTCTGTATGTCCTACTTTTTCTGCTTCTTCTGTGTCTGGCTCGCTGGCGGCTGGCAGCTGACTGGTCCTGGGCATCTCCCTCTTTCTCCCTCATTCTTTCTTCCATCTACTTATTCTCTCCGCCTGCCAGCCCTACCTATCCCTCCTCTGCCTAGCTATTGGCCGTTCAGCTTTTTATTAGATCAGTCAGGTGCCTTAGGCAGACAACACGTCTTTACCTAATTAAACAAATGCAGCATAAACAAATGTAACACATCTTTACATCATTAAAGTAATATTCCACAACAATTGAGTGTGAGGAATATGGAGGATAGATACAACCTTTATATAGAAAATTTCAAAGATAATGTCAAGAGAGTAATGTAACAAACCCACATGGACCCAACACCAACCTTTAGGGTTTTTTTCTTTTTTTCTTTAGAGATTTAATTTAACTTTCATTATGTGTATGCACATCTCTGTGAGAGTATGTGCACTGGAGTGCAGATGCCCACTGGAACTCAAGTTGCGAGCTGCCCAATGTGGGTGCTGGCAACCAAATTCAGGTCGTCTACCAGGGAAGTACTAGTTCTTAACCACTGAGCCATCACTCCAGCTCCACTTTCAGTTGTCATTGCTGGTTTTCTTCCATTTACCTTCAGTACACAGTATCAGCATGATTCTAATTTTACAGTTTTTGAGATACAGGTTCAACCTGAAATGAATATACTCCATCGACATCACACCCTACTATGATTGGCAGTATTTCCAGCTACCCAGGAAGTTCCTTCATGATACAGACATTGTAATCCAAAGAGACCTTCATGCAGCCGAAATTGAACTGTGGCACTTTAATTAGAAAGACACCCACACTTCTCATTCCAACCCTCACCTCATCTTTGAACTTGTTCTTGAGAATCATTAGTCTTGATTGTGCTGGCCAGGGGCACTAGAGATGGCAAGATGCCATTATTCCTGAGTCTCATTTGCCTGATGACTGTTTATGTACTTCAATCCAGTGTCTTTTGATGTGCTCTTTTAAAGACAATGAGTCAGTGATACAGGTGCCTGAGTGTGTGTTGTGAGCAGGTGGAGAGTTGTTGGGGCTGCTCAAGGGCTCCTGGGAAGGGGCCATTTGTTGTGGGGTAAGAGTGGAAGGCCTGCCTGGAGATAGTTGTCGCCAGCATGTCAGGGGAGGGTGAGGATGGAAGGTGCCTGGAAGAGGGGTCTAGGAAGTAGAGTGGGTATGGTAACCTGAGGAGGATGGGCGGGCTTTTCCTAAGGGAACAGTTGAGGTAGATGAGTTATATAATTAGAGGAGTTGTTTCTGTAGGGAGGGTCAGGGTTGGGATGGAGAGCAGTGGATTTATAGCAGTGTGGGAGGTTTTCGAGGGAAGATAGGAGTGTATTTACTAGGTAGACACTTGCTCAATTGGGGATTTGAGGAGAACTGGGGTAGGGAAGTCCGTAGAGGGATATGTAAGTGTTGTGAAGGTTGAGATGTACGGTGGCACAGTTTGGGAAGCAACACGTGATATTTAAAGTTTTAAGCTCTGTAGAGACAGGGAACTCTAGAGTTGAAGTATAGCTACAGCAGCTTACCCTGTAGGTAATTCTCAGTTGCTAAGATCAGTTCCTCATGCTTCATCTGGGTTGCCCACTGGGGACCAGGCTGGATGATTGGTAGACCAGTCCTATGTAGATGGGCCACTTGATACGGTTTCTTATGACATCCTGACTTAGAATGAACTGTCCTTTGTGTGTGAAAATATGGCTGCTGATGGCAGATTTGTTTTTGAAGCTTCTGTGTGGAACGAGTCAGTGGGTGGCCAGATGTACTACTGTGTACACTGCACACACTTCAAGCATTGTTCTGTACTGCACACACTTCAAGCATTGTTCAGACACCAGCAGTTGACACTGTAGTTGTTGGAGCCTGTCACCACTTACCTAAGGACATTGTTCAGACAGGATCCTTCTGTGTCTACTTCTTTGTGCCATGGCTGCATCTCTGCTTTGGTTTCAAAGTCATGCTTTATTGTGTCTTCAAAGCTTTTTTTTTTATCTTTCTCTTTTGGAGCGGTTCCGTTTATTTAGTCTAGAGAGCAGGTGCTTGAACATTATGCTTTTGTCCATCTCCTACACATCTCCCAGGGAATGTGCTGAAGTCGTAGTTTAATAGCCAAGAGCTTGTGCTGTGGAGTCAGTCACAGGTGAGCATCACTCAAGGCTGTGAGACCCGCTTTCTCTGAGCCTCAGTGATCACATCCGGGAGGCAGTTGGGATCAGTCTGAACAATCAGACACTGGATTCCTGGTTTCACTTTTTGATGCATGGTTATTACTGCAGTTTGCAGTTCACTGTTAGTTGCTGACTGTGCTTGAGTTCTCCACATCTGTGAGCTCACCTGCCTTACTGATTGCTGTCGTGACTCGTGAGTAGCACCAGTGGCCAGTGTCCTACTGTGTGCTCCTGTGCCTTTGAGTCCTCACAACAGCTCTGCTGTCCTCATTTTGGGAATGATAAAGATGAAACTGAGTGTTTTGTTCATGTGAATGGGAACAAAGCTGGTGTCCCGAGCCCTGGTGCTCTTGTCCTTATCTGGTAAGAATCCTGTGCTCTCCAGCTGCTTTCCTTCCTGAATCTCCATCAGAACCCTTACCCTACTCTCAGCTGTTACCCAGGGAAACTTGCTCCCTAGTCTGCTCTTTCTCTTTTCACACACTCAGTTGCTTAGTGAGACTTTGTCCTTATCTTCTGTTTATTCTGCCATTGTCTCAAACCCCAGGATTCTACTGTGATGCTTGGAACATGGTACTCTCTAAAAAGCACTTTTTGGATGACCATAGGTCTAAGTTAATTCAGTTTACTAATCTCTCTCTCCTGGGCTTTCCATCATTAGGCTCAGATTTAGAGACATTTACAAGATACACTATTAACATATTTAGTAAAGAGGGTGGCTCTGTTCTGTTAAATGTACTGGGTACCACTCTTTTTAAAAATATTTATATTTTATGGTATGAATGTTTTGCCTGACGTATGTCATGTACCTCATGGGTACAGTTCAGAAGAGGGCACTGAGTCTCCTGGAATTGGAGTTACAGTCAGTTCTGAGCCACCATGCAAGTGCTGGGAATTGAATCTGGGTCCTCTGCAAGAGCAGCAAGTGCTCTTAATCACTGAGCCAGCTCTCCAGGCCCTGGGTACAAACAACTCTTAGAGATAGTTGTAAACCAAACGTGTTCAAATAGGAATGGGAAGTTTGACCTTAATACAATACTGGTAGCAGTAGGTAGTGTGTGAGCTGACACTAGGAAATGTGTACAAAGCTAGAGATTTCATCAGCATGAGAAATACCCAACAGTATCAGAACTTAACTGCATTCTGATGAGTTTCTCTGGAAGTGTTCTCAGGGCTAAACTAAAGGATTCCTGCAGCAGGTCACATGTCCTCTATGGACCCTTCAGGTCTGGGAATCTGAGCTCATACAGTTTGAACACCTTCCAGAGAGATTTACTTACTACTTACTTGTGCATGCATTTGTGAGTAGTATATGGGGTATGTCCTACTGTTTATTCCTCCTGCACAACTCTGGCTTAGCTGTCCGTGTGTGTGTGTGTGTGTGTGTGTGTGTGTGTGTGTGTGTGTGTGTGTTGCTGGAGGTGGAATCTAAGGCCTGTGTATGACAACTAAGTGCTCTGAGCAGCCACTTAGCTTAGCTTGCAGGTCTTGCTGTGTAACCCAGGCTAGCCTTCAACGCTCATCATTCTGCCTTTACCTCACAGGTGCTGAGTTCACAGACATTTATTACATTTCACTTATAATCCACAGATTATTGATAAAGGAATTATTTATTAAGAAATTATATTGAGGACAACTCACTAAACAGGATAAGGCAAATCTGTCGCAGAGTCCTGGAAAGCTGATGGCTGGTCCCACGTTGCTTCTGCTGCTCGAGTCAGTCCCCACCATCCCAGCCCATGAGGGAGAGAAGCGAAGGGGCCGGTGTACGTGCCCCACAGGTCTTGTGCTAGCTCAGAGGCCACAACCTACACTTAACTTTTATTACCTTGTAACTCAGTGGCTCTCAACCTTCCTAATACAGCTCCTCATGTTGTGGTGACCCCCAACCATAAAATTATTTTCGTTGCTACTTCATAACTGTAATTTTGCTACTGTTATGAGTCATAGCGTAAATATTTTTGGAGATACAAGTTTGTCAAATGGGTGGCGACCCACAGGTTGAGAACTGCTGTGCTTCTGCTCCTTGTTTGTTGATAATTATTTAAATAGCTTTATTGAAACATAATTCACATGCAACATTAAATTCACCCCTTTAAAGCATAGGATTTAGTAATTTAATTTTCATGCTGTTATATGACTATTTCCATAATCTAACTTGACAGTATTTACATTACCCTCTAAGACTGGTTCTCAACTTTCCTAATGCTTCGACCCTTTAATACAGCAATTTTGCTATGTTATGAATTATAATGTAAATATCTTTGTTTTCCAGTGGTCTTAGGTGGCCCCCGGGAATGAGGTTGTGACCCACATGTTGAGAACCACTGCTCCAAGAGAAACCACGCCCATTAGCAGTTGGTCACTGGGTATTCCCCCTCACTACTAGCCATAGGCAACCACCCTCAGGTGAATTTTATTTTACTCAAACCCCAGTTTTCATTGAGCTGCCCTCCAGTTAAGAGGCCTTGGGTGTTTTCCCCATCTGTGTGGTTAAGAAAACGTGCCTTGGCCGGGCGGCGGTGGCACACGCCTTTAATCCTAGCACTCAGGAGGCAGAGCCAGGTGGATCTCTGTGCGTTCAAGGCCAGCCTGGTCTATAGAGCGAGATCCAGGGCAGGCACCTGTCTTGAAAAACTAAAAGGAAAAAAAGAAAAAAAGAGAAAGAAAAAAGAAAAAGAAAACATGTCTTACAGGAGATTCAAATTTTTCCACAATCTGGTTCCAGCCAGTTCCCCCAGCTTGGATCTATGTACACCCTTCTGCGGTCTGATCCAGTCCTTGCTCATGACTTGAGATGCTGTGTACCCTGTACCTGCCCTTTGCGTCTGCCCTCCTGCCATCTCCAGCTCCCTGCACCTTGAGGCCTACCTTCAGTCCTACCCAGTCAACCTGTAGGTCCTTTTCAGCCGCTTACCTTGTGAATTTCCTCTTACTTGTAAACCACCCTACTGGGCCTGCCGCTGGTTATGTCTCCATGCATATGCTGATTCCTTAAGATGGTGGTGAGCTCTTGAGGGCCAGGGCCATCCCTGTAAGCGGTCCTTTCCCTTCTCTGGGCAGCTGAGCCTGTGTACAGCGTAGCATGGAGGAGAGTGTATTGAATACTTTTGGCATGGAGTGGAATGCTACGTTTGGACTCTGCCAGCCGGACTCCCAGCTTTATTAGCCATGCCTTGTTTTCTACAGCTTCCCGTCGTGTTTAGTGCAGGACTACTTTCTCTCATGAATTCATTTAATGCCTCTTCATTGGTGTCACACTTTGTCCATTAATTTCTCGGCACTCTGCCTGAAATGTCCTGCCCTGTATGGGGCTTTCTTATGGTCTATTAGGACACTACCTGACCTCTACAGAGCCACTCGGTCCCATTGTTACGCGCATTACAGGATTTTACCAGGTAATTGGGTTCGCAATCTCACTCTGTGGTCTCAAGATTATACACTTTTTTTTTTTTTTTGGTTTTTTCGAGACAGGGTTTCTCTGTGTAGCTTTGCGCCTTTCCTGGAGCTCACTTGGTAGCCCAGGCTGGCCTCGAACTCACAGAGATCCGCCTGGCTCTGCCTCCCGAGTGCTGGCATTAAAGGCGTGCGCCACCGCCCGGCTCAGGATTATACACTTTGAGAGTGTTCCATTACTTAGTTCCATGTTCTGGGAAGTGTGGTGAAGTGTGTGTGTGGGGTGGCCTGTTACTTCTGACTTGAGAGGGAATGCTGAACTGCACTTTGGGTTTAAAACCGAAGTAAGAAAAGTACATTTGTTTTAGTTTAGTTGGTTTCTGTTCAACTTCTTCTCATCAGTGTTGATTGCTCGAGGCATGCCTTCTGCTTTGATCACAAGTGTTTGTAAACAAGCAGTCTGTTAATTAAGTTCCAGCCTGTGTTGTGAGACCCAGAGCAGGACTGCTAAAAGCAGCCTCTTTCTGAATGGGAATTTCAAAGTGGAAGCCTTCTACTTTGTTCTTGGATAGCTTTTTAAATGGAAGCCAAAGATGAGTAAATCCATACTTTTTTTTTTTTTTTTTTTCTTTTCTGTTGTTGGGATTGAGCCTAGGACTTCAAACCTGTGGGGCAGAGGCTCTGCTACTGACGTACTCTCCCATTGCCCGAAGCCAGATGTCTCCATACTACAGCATGTCAGCAAGTGAAAGTTATAGTTCATGCCTGTAACATTTATTAAGCACAGAGTAACAGCTGGTAATATTTATTAAGCACTTACTATTTGCCAAGGACTGTTTCTAAAGTTCTGTACAAGGGGCTGGAGAGTTGGCTCAGTGGTTAAGAATACTTGATGCTGTTGTAGAGGACCCAGGATCTGTCTCCAGTTCCCACATGGTGGCTCACAATCATCCAAGTCACTCCAGTTCCAGGGGATCCAGTGCTCTCTTCAGCCAGCACCAGAGCACACATTTGATACACATGAATACATGCCAGTGAAACACTCATAAATAACTCTAGGAGGGCTCAGAGGTTAAGAGCATTGGCTGCTCTTCCAGAGGTCCTGAGTTCAATTCCCAGCAGCTATATGGTGGCTCACGATCATCTATAATGAGATCTGATGCCCTCTTCTGGCATGCAAGCAAAACATGCAGACAAAACACTGTATACATAATAAATGAATTTTAAAAAGCTCTAAGAGAAAATTGAAAGCTCTGTACAAATTCACCTACTATTAATATGCTGGCTCTTACCTCATTTGGTCCTCAGATCAACCCTGTGAAAACTGGACATAGTTGTTATCTTCATTTCTCAGATTAGGAAGTGAAAGGCTGTGTCTTGAGGTCACACGGTTAGGGAACGCTGTAACCAGAGTTCAGATCCAAACAGTGTAATGCCTGAGATGTCCTTGTACGTGGTACAGACTGCTTCTCAGAATTGGAAATTATACAGGGACCAACAGCAGGAATATCTAGATTCCCAAGCAGCTCTGTCCTATGGACTGATTTTAAAGTACAAACAGGTGTTCCATTCTGTGGTGAGAATGTGTAGTGGGGAAGGGGGCTCAGGCTGTAGCATCCTGAGAGAGGCGCTTGCTTCTACCACAGCAGAAGGGTCATCTGGGAGCTGAGGGAGGCCTTGGGATCCCTTGCAGGTCAAGCTATGTCTTGTTTTTTGTGTCCCTAAGACTTAGCATCATGTTTGGTCAATGGAAGGTGATCACCAGAAGATCAACAAATTTAGTCATCAGTTCTAGACTGTTCAATGTGGGACTTACTAGCTATATGTGACTGCTGTGACTTGGATTGTGGTAGACAGAATTGAGATCTTGGAAACAACTGTAAAGTCTCAATTTTCATATTTATATATTGAAATGCTAATATTTATTAAACTGAAGGATTAAAATTAATTTGTTCCTTTTTTACTTTAGAATATGGCTAATAGAAAATAGAAGGTTACATCTATGTCTCATTGTGTGTCTGTTGGAGAATTAAATGGTGTGACCGAGGTCACAAAGCAGCAGAGATGAGCTTAAGATTGAGGATTTGTGGTTTGGATTCTAGTTCATTTCTCTTTCTAGCATAAAGTAAATTAGTATAGCGGTCGGGTGGCAGTGGTGGCGCTCACCTTTAATCCCAACACTCGGGAGGCAGAGGCAGGTGGATCTCTGAGTTCAAGGCCAGCCTGGTCTACAGAGCGAGTTCCAGGACAGGCTCCAAAGCTACACAGAGAAACTCTGTCTTGAAAAAAACAAAAAAAGAAAAAAATTAATATAGTGTAGAATGTCCCCCCCTCAAAAATCTATATTTCGAGCTTAGCTTTCCCACTTAGCACTCCCCCCTCTATCTTCCTGTGTCCACATATGTACACCCCCATCTTCCTGTGTCCACATATGTACACCCCCATCTTCCTGTGTCCACATATGTACACCCCCATCTTCCTGTGTTCACATATGTACACCCCC